>WYDI02022153.1:0-31775 GCA_009867235.2 Psittacus erithacus | reverse complement strand
GCTGAAAGTCAAAAACACAGCACTGCACCAGCTACTAAGAAGGAGAAAAATGGCTGCTACTGCTGAACCCAGGACAGGTTTCAAATTCTATATGGAAACACTAGTTTCTTAGTTAGAGATAAATAAAACTTAGTAGTTATACAAACCTTCTAAAGGTAATGTTACATTGTCACTAATAATCATGCATGTGCTCACAAACCAAGCAAAGAAACCTGTATATGCTTTGTAGTGAATGAATACCCAGGTGTTCTGCAGAGCTTATCTTCACATGCTTATATATCTGCTTCTTAGAAGTTAATTCTGTGTTACCCTGTGGCTTTGCTTTTCCACACATTTTTTTCCTGGCATTAGTAGCTTTTCCATTTTTCATGGTCTGGAAATTAATAAAAAAACCAGATTAACAGAGTTAATATTCTCATGGATATAGCGTATCTTTGAAAACCTTGGGTAATACCTAGGAACAAAAGCTATTTTTTTCTCTAGATTGTTTTAGATGTCAATATTACAAAACTCTAGATTATAGTGCTTGACTAGTTGCATTTCAAAACAGAAAGAGACAAAATATAAGGAAGAAAAAAAAGGTAAATCTTCAGATTCAAACTGGAGACAATTCATTACCATTATGAGAATCAAATATTCATTCATATACCATCTCTAATATAGTAAAAAGGTTGTCAAAGGCATTCTAATGTTCATGTCAAAATAAAATCAATCATCTGTAAACAAGCATTTGCTATTTGATGGTGAATGAACAAATCATTTTCAACTCAGTTTGGGCTACAGTTTGCACATTAAAAGGATTTTGCACTGGAGGGATGCTTGAAAGCATTTGTTTCCATTTCAGTAAATATATGAGTCTTCATTTTCAGTTTAGCAAAAGAGTTCAGAAGAATAACCTCAGTTTTGGTTTGTATTTCTTAGTGTATAGTGAAGGAAACCAATATAAACTATGTAAGACTGGAGAGAAATATAACTCAGGTATCTAACTTTTAAAATATATGCTTTATGAAAAAAAAAGCAATTTCAGTGTAACGGAAATACAGACAAATTACAGAGCTCTTGATTAAAAACCTGATTACATAAAACCATAAAATACAAGTAGATTTGGAGAAAGCACTTTCATATTTCACAGAAATCCAGTCTATTTGAACAGACTTTGAATTCCTTCTATTTGAATAGAAGATCTGTCTCATCAGATAAATGTGCATTGTCCTAAATTTTTGCAGCTATTTTTATCTTACAGTAAATTCCTTTATATCACATCCCACCTTGATCTTATTATCACAAGTTGCCAAATTTGTTTCCTGTTTTTGATACAATGCAAATCACAGCTAGGAGGATCATAAAAAGATTTTTTTTGCAAGTCAAATTAATAAATTACAATTGCAGTTAATTAAAAATACAATTAATTTAGAATCTACAAAAAAGTGAGGAGAGTATCTACAACAGTGATGCTGCACTTTGCGTGGTAATGAGATTGACATAGTGATTCATGAAGGGTTCAGGACTCTGTAAACTACAGAAAACTTTTCAAAACTAGAAAGAATGCCACTGCAGACAGAATTTAGAACTATACTTTGTATTTCATACGCTAACAAATACTTGTTGACTTGCCAGTTTTAAAGGATTGACTGTTTTCTTCATTGTTAAACAGGAGCTTGGAAACCTTCTTTCAATATATGAACTTTTATAGCAGTTTATACAAGACAGTTTAAAAAATATGCCAAAGGAAATATACCAGTAGCTAAAAATATCATCTGCAGTGGATTTGGTACCTCACAAAGGAGAAAAAATCCTTTTCCACACTCATCAAGCCAACACAGTGGATAAAAAAGAAAGCACAAAATTTGTATTGCCACATTTTGCAGATTAATGATGAGTGGATTAATAGCACCTGGAAGGATTATTTTGAATATATGTTAAATAATGAAAGGTGAAAGAGAAATTAGGAACAAGAATATGCTGAAAAGACATATGCTGAAAGAGGAGTTTGCAGGAACACTTATGAACGTAAAAAGGCAGAACAGCTTTGGGCCTTGTAAGATGTCTGGAGATAAGCAGATGATTAGGAAAAGGTTGTCTTATGAATTCTACAGCAATTTTCAGATGGGAAAAATGGGGAATGAATGGGGTGAAGGCTTTGCAATATCAGTTTTTAAACATATAACAAATACCCCTTAGGGAAGAAACCAATTCAGACTATCCAGAAATTATTAAAAACATTCTCAATGGAATTGCCTAGATCAATAAAGAATTTCATCCTGGACAATCAGCACCTTATATCTACTATGCACTTCTATTAATAAAAGTCGCAGGCAAGCTGCAGCTGGTGAATGATTTGAGAGAATCTGTCAAAGGTACACATGCACAAACTTAGAAAGCTGGAGAAATGTAATGGAAGAGGAAGTCTGCCTTAGCCGGCCATATGTAAGAAAAAAACCCAGCCAATGTTCATATCAAAGATAAATGGGCTAGAGTAGAAAATGTAGATTAAATGATGACATGTATTTGAAGTCAACACTGAGTCCTTTTAGTGTTTTCATGATGGTAATAAGAGAAAAAGCAGTTACCTTGGACTATAAGGTTCACTTACTATTGGTATCATAGATGGAAGCTAAGACTCCAGTAGAATCTGGGGCAGTAACAATGCAGTCTTAAGCTGCCTGAATTCAGCATCAGTGATGGCAGGTACAAAGACTGCAATAATTGAGGGGAGTAATACACCACCAATTCTAGACCACAATGTAGGAGGAGTGTTCGTAAGAGTGAAAAACTGTAATAACCTTGCACAAGTGACTGCAGTGTTGTGAATGCCTTCTTGAGTTACCTGTCGTACCAGAAAGAAATTGTGCAAATCTGTTCACTGTCTCCCTCAATACATGAAACAAATGCCTGGTCAGCCACGGGGGCGGGGGGGAAATCAGATATACAGATATGCAGAAAGCATTTAATTGCAAATGCAATGAAAGTATGAAGTTAAGCAATTGTGGCTTGCTCCTGTTGCAGAGAGAAGGGGTACACTGCTGCTGTCTGCTGTGCCAAGACATGAAGATTCTGCTATGCGGTGACTCTTTCGGTGTCTGCAAGAAGGAGATAATCAGCTAGGTAATGGCTAACACACTTCGTGAACAAGGTAATAATAGAGTTCAAAAAGGACAGCACTATGGACTGTGACTGGAAACTGCAAGTGGTGAAAGCTCCTTATTGTAAGAAAGAATACACACTGCATTTTGTGTTAGAAGATTAAAATTGGAAATTTTCTTTTCCTCTTGGAAAAGGAATGGATGTGGTATAATCTGAAGAAATACTATTTGTTAATATAAGAAATTTAATGTTTTTATATACTTGCTTTTCGATGGGAGACTTCAAGAACAGAACCTTTGAGTTGACAGGCATCATGTAAGAGTGTTGAACTGATCTGTGTATGAGGACTATATGTCTACATTGACTGAAGTCCATAGGTGGGAAAGTTCTTAATTTTCTTGAGGATGGAAAGGTTTAAATATCATAAACTTTGATATTAAGAATATTTTATAGCCACACAATCTTTGCTCATCATCCATGACTCAGATCTGTAGTGATTGCAATCCCTAGACTTCACTTACTACAGCCATCCCTGGAGACATTCAAGGCCAGGCTGAATGTGGTTCTGAGCAACCTGATCTAGTGGAATACCCCTGCTAACTGCAGAGGCAGGCGGACTAGATGACCTTTGAAGGTCCCTTCCAACTCAAACTATTCTACGATACTATGATTCATTTCACTGGATGCTTCAGTTTTAGGGAATAGGTGGAATTCATCTCATCTAATTTTCAGAACCTTCAAAAAGTAAGGTATCCTCTGTTAGCATGCTATCTTGAATCCTCCATAGTCAATGGATTGACAAGAGCACCTTACCAAAGTCATTGATAATAAAACAGGATGAATATCTAAACCAGATGGAATAAACATGTAAAACAGATGCAATAATGTGCCTACAGAGTACCCGTCTTTCTCCCTTTCACTCCATCTCTCTTCTCTTACAATGGATCCTAGAGGCACAGATCAGAGCCTAGATCTCTAACTTTATGTCACACTTAAGTGAAATAATCCTGCCTGTCAGTAGCTAACATTTACACTACCCTTTTTTGCCATGACAAGCCGCATTTAAAAGACAAAAAAAGTCTGTGGCTTCCACACGTGCTTTACAGCTTCAACTGGCAGCCACTTATCCATGTAGATTCTGGGTCATGTTGCATAACACACAGCCTGCAGAACTCTTCTTCTCTGAGAAATGCCAGAAGCAGCCAGCAACGAACACCGCAACGCAAGTGCTGTACCTGTTATGTAATTGAGGGCAGCCCATGACATCTCCCTGTCTTGACAACAAAGGTTTCAGTAAAGTATCACCATCATTAAATTACCACCAGATGTTTCAAGTAAGAGATGCAAACTCCTTCCTCTCCTTCTGCATTTAATGTAAAATATAGTAAGCTGTTCTGTGTATTTATTTGCATGCAATTCTAAAAACATATAATAACCTAAGTGTAGATCATACTTTGCCCTCTGCGGCAGAAAGAGGTGTGTCTTATGACCTGTTTATCTGTAATCTCAGTGCTTTGGCTGAGAACGCTAATGCTCAGAAAAATTCCTCTAAGTTTCAGCTACATTTATTCTTGAAAAAGGTGAAGGTAACAGGTCAGCACTAGCAAAATTGCTTAAATGTGCCATTGAACTCTTGAACTGCTAGATCTCTACTTGAATGCTGGTCATCTGGATTGGATTCTGAGATAACTTTTCACAATTCTTAATAATGTTCTTTTCTCATAATTTCTAATCCTCCTTGTGGAAGTTTTTTGTATATATAATACTTTTTTTCAAAGTGGACTTTTTTAAGATTTTGTTTCCTACATGGAGTGTACTCAAATAACCATGCAAGCATTCATTAAATCTGACAGCTGCAACTTTCTCAAGAAAACGTTAAAAAAAAATTGGAAAGAGAACAGATTTTTGCTCCCAGCTCCCAGCTTTAGTGCGTAGTGCGATAAGCATTGGGAAATGTTTTGAAAAAAGGATTTGTCATGAAACCAATCTATTTTCAGTTTTGCTTGTATTTTAGCTTGGCAAGCTTTCAGTGCATCACTGAAGAAATATAAGTTTTTAACTATGAGAAAATTCCTGTGGGTTTGGGATGAAGCTTAGCAAAGTTGCATTAGTTCTTTTTCAAGTAAACTTCTGCTGGAAGTCTGTATGAAATTTCTAGTGGAAATTTTTATTAAATAGTAACTTGCTGCAAATTCAGTAAAGGAATATGGGTGGAACAAGTGGTATTGGTATTTAAACACACTTTCAACAATCAAGATGAAAAAAGACTAATTATGGGGGTATATATCCATGTTTCCACTCAAAATCTGTAAGCTTAAACTTCTAATGTGTAGCTGCGCTGATTTTGGCTAGCATAGAGTTAATTTTCTTTGTAGTAGCTGATATGGGGTTGGATTTGTGCTGAAATCAGTGTTAAAAGATAGCTTTAAGTTGTAACAAGTTTTGCATGGGCCTTTCTGTGAATTGCATCCAATTGATGAGAGGCTTTGCAGTAAAAAAATTAAATACTGTACTGACTCCTTTAAACTAGTCACTATATAAACTTTGCAGAAAAGGCTATTATGATTATGAAACACTCCTTAAAGAAATGTCCTAAATATGTAAGACAGGCAGAACAGCTGTTTTTTATAACTGCTTCTTCCTATGTGGTCCAGTACCATCAGACATATCTGGATAACAGCAAGAAAAAAAAAGAAAAGAAAACAAAACAAAACTAAAAAAACCCCGAAAAGTAATTTTTCTCTAAGTAAGTTTTGCCTCCAAGGATAAATTCTTCCAAAAATGTAGGTGTAATTTCTGTGAATACTCACCTGATGTTTGCATGAAGTCCTTTTTTAAGTTCACTGGTTATCTGAATTAAAAGAAGAAACACTGAATATATACTTAAATCTGCTTTCTGTTTTTTGCTGCAGTGCTTTGAAGTTAACAGATGGAGCTTTAGCGATATGTGAACTATATTTTATGAGTGAAATAAATATATTTACAATAGGTTTTAGTGTTTAGTCAGATGAACATTCTGTAACAACTGAATTCAAAATTTGTGAAATTTGAATACGGAAAAGATACGGAGCAGCAAAATCATATAATCATAGAATGGTTTGGGTTGGAAAGGACCTTAAGATCATCTAGTTCCAACTCTCCTGCCATGGGCAGGGACACCTTACACTAGACCATGTTGCCCAAAACTCTGTCCAACCTGGCCTTGAACACTGACAGGGATGGAGCATTCACAACTTCCTTGGGCAGCCCATGCCAGTGCCTCACCACCCTTACAGTAAAGAGCTTCTTCCTTATATCTAACCTGAACTTCCTTTGTTTTAGTTTGAACCCATTACCTGTTGTCCTATTGCTACAGTCCCTAATGAAGAGACCCTCTGCAGCATCCTTGTAGGCCCCCTTCAGATACTGGAAGGCTGCTATGAGGTCTCCATGCAGCCTTCTCTTCTCCAGGCTGAACAGCCCCAACTTTCTCAGCACATTTTCATACGGGACGTGCTCCAGCCCCTTATCATCCTCTGTCATATGACCTCTGTCACAGCCATTTTGTTCTTCGATTATTTACTTGATGAGATTTCCACTTCTGGCTTCTGCTGTGTTTGGAAAAAATTCACTGGTAAATTTTATGTCTTTGCAACTTCCTCTGTGGTGCTTTGAATCACACCCACAACACATTTTTTAAAAGTGAAGGAGGATAAAAGTTTATTCTGAATTTCCTCAGAACCCACACTTCCATTCCTAAGACTTGATGCAGGTACCTGCTTAACAGTAATATTTACAGACGCCACAATGCAAACACTGAATTTGTGAAATATTGTGTTTTCTTGGAACTTGAGAGTCTCTAAGTCTTCACTACCAGCAATGTTGCCAGTCAGTTAATCCCATTTCATGTATTCACTAATAGGGTGCATCTCACAACACAAAGGAAAAAAACCAAAGACACAAATATGCCAGTGGAAAACCACCATCCACAATGCTTGTCCATGGGGATTCTCTATGAATTGTTTTCCAAGTATCTCTATTACAAACTTAGCAAGTGAAGAGGCCACCAGAGGAGATACTGATGCAGCAGTATATAAATGTTGAAAAGCTCAGAGAAAATAACTGTACCTTAATGGCAATTCCACTGCTTCTTGTACGATATCTGACAAAACCAGATATTCTGTAGTTTTTCACCATGACACAAATAAGTGCGACAACATATGACACAGACTCCTCTTGTGAGGTGAAGAGAAGACTTTTCATTGAGAGACAGCTCAAGCTTTATACCCTTATTGCAGCCCCACATGGCAATTTTTGGTTCCTTTATTTCTATACGGAGTATTGATCACAAGATTATGACAATATTCTTTTTTCTTAGCACAGGCTTATCTCATGTTAGTCCTATGATTACATTATGGCAGACACAGCATATTACGATCATATTATTGCAAACACAGCATCTCTATAATCACTCATTGCTAACAAAGCTTCCATTATTGCTAACACAGAGTCTACACGTTCTATTCTTGCTTGTAGCCAGTTTCTTCTCTTCACCCTTGGTTCCTTCTTTCCCAAGACCTGCATCCAACCGTCTGTATGAAGTCCCAACCGCTGCTCATGGTGAAGACCAAGCTGCACTCATTCTTCACAATTCCCCCTTCTGTATTTACAACCGAAACAGTCTTCATTGTACGATCAATCATTTGTTGCACACAATGTAAAATACAAGGTAAAAGCAACAAAAGGCACATAACACTTAAAATCATAATAAATGCAGTCTTCAAAATAGAGGCAAGCCATCCATCAATACTCCAAGATTGGAACAAACTGTTGAAACTAATCTGACGCATCATCAATTCGGAGTTTGTTAACACCTTCTTTTAGCTTTGCAATACTGGCATGAATGGATTCTGAATGATCCGACAGGTTCATACAACACATGCCATCAAAATCCTCACACCCATGTCCCTGAGCTAACAACAAAAAATCTATAGATGCTCTATTCTGAAGCGTAGCATGTCTAACAGAATCAATGTCTAACAATAAACTGCTCAAGGCAGCCGACGTGGCATTTGACTGTTTTGCCAGCCAACATCCTAAGCTGTTCAATGTTTTCAATGCTTTTGCAGCAGCTACACCTGAGGCAAAACAGAATGCTGGGATGATTTCTCCTGTATTCCAAAATCTAACATTATCATCACAGTTTGCTTGAAAAGTGTGCTTAGAGCAGCAAAGTCTCGACTTCCTGTGACTTATGACCATAGAAATGTTTGGTGTTAGTAGCGCTATCTTTCCAATGCTACATGGTCCTCCACATGTGTGAGAGGGGACATCTGACCAGGCATGATCTCCGCAGATAAGAAAATATCCCAATGGGAATTTTCTGGAAAATCTGCCAAAAAGCACTACATTAGGCATGGTATAATTGCACCAAGAAGAAGCATTATGATATGCTGGTAGGGTAACATTTACCCATTGAATCTGGTGAGATGTAGGATCCATATTACTCGGATATGCTTGATCAAATTTGGCCCGTATGTCCATATAGGTGAAGCATATGCAATAATCCATTTTTATTGATCCTAACAACTCTAGTTCCTGTGATTCAAGGTTTGATCTGGGGAGTCAATCCACCCAGTTAACCCATAGGTTCACTATGTTGAAAGGGTTGCTATTCAAATCTAGGTAGGGTAACCTTTCTTTGGGAACAGGTCAGTTGTCAACAGGAACTCCTACCAGACATGTGGAAAAGGGGTTGTCTCGTGAAGCTGTTGAAAGGTATATTGTGTCTTGTCCTGTCTCATTCACCAGTGTAACCCATATACTGGTCTTTGGCTGAGGTAGGATTTGCACTGATATGCAGGGCATGACCCACCAAAATACGATAATCAGACTATACACCACTATTCACTAAAACATGACAACCAGGCTGCATGTCAAACCAGGACTTATCATGATCTTGTATTCTGATATGCCCCCTGTCACGACAACACAACATACCTAAGGCAACTAGTGTAAAGGCGTATACTTTCCACACCAGATGCACAAGGGTTTTAAACTCCTATCTAAATACACTTTCTAACACCCATTAAAGGAGATGATATACTTTCCACAATAAGCACACTTAGCCAAAATATACCCATTGCACCTTTGGCATAAGGGGTATATGCTAGTGTCTGCTTTGTCTAGCCTAAACCTAAAACAGCTTATGTTTGTTTCTCCTTTTATGTAATAGTCACTCTGTCCAGTTCACATCTGTACTTTGTCTCTTGGGACTTGCATTGAAGATGTAATGAGGAATGCAGTAAAAACAATTGCAAACAATATTACCACCTTTGCCACAGTTGTAGTAACAAATGTGAGAGAAATAATTGCAAATAGTGCTGCTGCCACCATAATAATCACTACATTGTCTGGTACTGGTTTATGAAGATGTGTTGCCTGTCTGGCGGTCGTTCTGCTGCCGTTGATCAAGGAAGGATCAGATACCTTGTGTAGGAACCCAGTGAGGTCCTCTATCTGTACAGACACAAGCATAACCTCATCCCCAGGTTATTAGTTGATAAGGGCCTTCCCATGTTCCTGTCTCTAGATTCCTAATTAACACTTCTGCTTTCTTTTTTATTTTTTGATTTTCATTAGATACAGATACAAAATGCCGATTTATGGGCAGTTCTCCATTGTCCTGCAATCAATTTAAAAAATTTAAGACATAAGTGGCTTTGGCTAATCTTTCTTGGGGGGTTGTGGGGCTCATTCCCCCCTTTTCGTTTTATTAACATTGCTTTCAAGGAGCTGAGTGCACGCTCCGATATTGCTTGGCCTGTTGGGGAATGGGGAATTCCTGTTACATGTCGAATGCCCCATTGTTGTAAAAATTTTGTGTTCTCTGTGATACATAGGCAGGTTCATTATTGGTTTTGCTTTGCTTAGGAACCCCTAAAGTTGCAAAAGCTGGTAAAACATGTTTACAGACAATCTTTGGCTTTCTCTCCTGAATGTGCAGTACCTATTATTGCGTTAGAAAATGTATCCACTGAAACATGAACATATTTTAATTTCCCAAATTCAGGAATGTGAGTAAAATCTGTTTGCCATATTTCTAGAGCTTGCAAACCTCCAGGATTGAGTCCATATGACAAAGAACGAGTTGTCAGTTGGCAGTCTGGGCAAGCAGTTACAATCTGTCGTGTTTGGTCCATGGTAAGGTGAAAGCTTTCTGCAAAGCCTTAACATTTTGATGATAAAATGCATGAGAAAGGCGAGCCTGTTCAAAGGTGCTTGGCACCACTGTGATTCCAGGTAAAACACCTGCACGTCTGTTACCTCCTACCAAAGGTCCAGGAAGTGTGGTATGAGAGTGTATATGCATAACAAAATAAGGAGCTCTGCGGTGGTTTAATAGAGTTAACAGAGTCTGGAACAAAGTAAGCAGAGATTCATGTTCAATTTCTCTCAGATAAGATGCTTCAATTTGTGATACGACACTGGCCACATATGCCAAGTTGGTAATTATATTAATAGACCGTTCCATTTCTGAAAAACTCTAACGACTGCAGTTAATTCAACTATTTGCAGTGATTCTTTTACAATGCTAACATCAGATCGTCACTGACTGTTATCATCTTGCCACACAATAACAGCACGTCCTGTCTTTCCTGAGCCGTCAGTAAAGACAGTTTGAGCATTTAAAGGAACAGGGCTACATTTTGGCAGCTGTTGGATATTGAACTGTAACCTTAATAGTTTATGACTCAGGAGGTGAATCGAAACTATTCCAGAAAAACCTTCCATGGCAGTTTGAAACAACACAGAAGTTTGGAAAAGCCATTGTAACATCTGCATTGATATGGGTAGAATAATGACTGCCGGTTCTTGGTCGCTTAGGGCTAGCAACCGCTGTTGACCTTTTATAATTAATGTTGCAAACATCTCAACTTTTGTAGTTACGGTTTTTCCAAATTGATGTGACAGAAAGATCCATTCAATAATTAACAAGAAGACTTTGCTCTGGGCATCCCATTGAAATATAAACCCGTAAGGCTAGAAGTCTGAATTAAACATAATCAATTGAAAAGCACATTCGGGCTGATATTTGTCCTCTTGTCTCTCTGAAATGGCTGAAGCCACCTTTTGCAATGCATCCTCAGCTTAAGGAGTCAAAACTCGTTCAGAATGCAGGGCTGGATCTCCCTTAAGTATCTGAAGCAAAGGGTGTAAGTCCTCATTGCTAATTCCTAACAAAGTCCTTACACAGTTAATGGTTCCCAGAACCTTTTGCAAATCATTCAAGGTATGGATGTCAAGAATCATTTTGAAAGACTAAGGGACAATGTGCTGATTAGTAATTTTCCTTCCTGAATATTTCCACAGAGAGGTTCGCTGCACCTTTTCAGGCGTGACCTCCAATTTGGCTAATTTGATTTGTCTAAAATTGTCAACATTACTTGCTGCATTTGAGCATCTGTTTGGACGGCTACCAGAATATCCTCCATGCAATGATGAATTAAAACATTGGGCAGTTGTTTTTGAGCAGGGGAAAGGGCCTTTGCCACATATCATTGACAAATGATTGGGCTGTTTTTCATACGCTGAGGTAGCACTGTCCAGTGGTAACTTTCACATGGCTCAGAGGCATTAATGGTGGGCACAGTAAAGGCAAATTAAAAGGCATCCTCAGGATGTAAGAGTATGGTAAAGAAGCAATCTTTCAGGTCAATTACTGTCAGATGCCAATATTTTGGTATTATCGTTGGTGAAGGAAGCCCTGGTTGAAACAGGCCCATGTCCTCAATTACTGCATTAATGCATCTGCGGTCATGTAGCAAATGCCATTTTCCATTCTTTTTTGGAAATAACAAATACAGGAGAATTCCATGGACTGTTGGTAGGCACGATATGCCCTGTGCAAAGCTGTTCTGCAACTAAATCTTGTAAATGTCTCAGCTTTTACGGAGCAAGGGGCCACTGGTCCACCCAAACTGGAGTTTCAGTTTTCCAGGTTAGTTTCAGGGTGTGCTGCATTTCAGTGGCCCTTAAGTCAAATTTGATTCAATGCTGACACCCCACTGGGACAGACAATCCTGCCCCCAAAGAGTGAGAGGTGTAAGAAGCACGAAAGGTCGAACCTTAGCTCTCCTTTCCTCTGGTCCCACAATCTGAATAAAAATTTGACTTTGTTTAGGCAGCATGTGGCCTTCGATGCCCAAAATGGCTGCAGAGACCTTGGAGACTGGCCACTGTGCTGGCTGGGATGATTTTGAGATAACAGTTACATCAGATCTGGTATCAATTAATCCTGACAATTCTATTGTCTGTTTATAATCTCCCCACTCCAATTTACAGGTTAGAAGTGGTCTTGCATTGGAAACCTTTTGAGTCCAAAATATCTGAGGGTTCCCCGTCGAGCCAAAACCGTGGGATCCTCACCGTTGGGAAGAGGCTGGAGGGGGACAAGCATCAAAATATACTAGTTGTGCAATACATGATTTCTCTGGTAGAAAAGAGGGAAGTGTGGGGGTCCACACCATGATTTCAATTTCCCCACAATAGCTACTGTCAATCACACCAGGTAATACAAAAAGACCTTGCATAGTAGTAGACGATCAGCCTAATAATAAAGCACTTTTGTTGTTGCCTAGGGGTCCCAGACTCCTGTTGACACTGCTTTTACCTTGGAACTGGTTAGAGTCACTGATTCAGCAGTGGCCAGGTGCACTGTGATGCTGATGCGGGTTCTGGCACAAAGTTCCCTGGCTGGGGTCCCAATGGCTGGACAGAAGCTACTTGTATCATTGCGCGGCCCCCTTTAGAGCTCCTTTTCCTGTTTCCCTGCAAAGGCTTCCCTTCTCGGTCAGATCTGGATTGGCACTGATTTGTGTAGTGGTGCCCCTTTTTACAGAGGGGACAAATTCCGGAGAAGATTGCTTTGTTAGATTTATTTGGGTACCGCTTATGAAAGTGGCCCTTTTGACCTCAGTCAAAACACTGACTGGCGTTTAGGTTCATGGCTGCAAAAGCGATGGCCATCTCTTTACACTTGTGTTTCAGTGAATCCACTTTATTACAGGCTTCTATCACACCAGGCAGAGAAGGATTTTTCAGGGGGATCAATACTTGTTTACAGTCATCATTAGCATTGTTGAGCATCAGTTGCTTCAAAAGCAACTCACAAGCGGCGGCGGCATAAACTTGTTTACTCAGGCTATCTGGTAGTCTATCAATGAACTGCATATATGGTTCAGTTGTCCCTTGCTTAATGTCCGTATAAGCTCTTGAGGGTTTACCTGCTGTGGGCACAGTTGTAAAGGCCTGTAAAGATGCAGTTCTAAGCGTCTGCAAAACCTCTTGCAGCAGAGCAACTTGCTGATGGGAGTTGGTCCAATCCCACTCCCCTAAAAGCATCTGCATGGTCACCTGACCCAGCATATGACCACTGGGGAGTTGTGAGCAATGAACATATAACTTTTCTAAATACTTTTTCCAAGTCCCGTGCCATCAGCTAACATCTTACAGTCATGTGGAGCAAAAGTCTGGGTACGATGAAGCACTTTTAGCAATTCTTGAGTATATGGTGCTTGAGGACCATAATTGTCAATAACTTGGTGAGCATCCTTAATGATTTTATATTGTAGCGGTAGGAATGCTGGTGGCTGTCCTGGCAGATATACATCTGGGAAAGCATATTTTGATCCCCTGTTAAGATCCCCTGCCTCTTGAGCCTCTGCATGAATACAGCCCCAAGTTTCCTGCAAGTCTGAGGGAAATAGATCAGGCTCGTTTTCTGGGTCTGTTGCACCCAGATCAAAGGGATAAACTGGCTCATTTTTAGCAGTCGCTGAAATTCCCTGATGTCAGCTTGGAGCTGAGGGTTTGGGCTCAGGGGTCAAAGTGTATGAACCCTTGAGTTCACTTGGAGAACTCAGGTGGTTGAGCACCTTATCATTATATCATCGTCAGAAAGTTCTGACGCAAGTACTTCCGCATAAGGCATTTCAGATTCCTGTGAGGCAGTCTTATTGGAAGAATTGTTCCTTTTCAACATCTCAAATACAGTGCGCCATGGTGTAAGCAGTCATGCTGCCTGTTCGTCTCCCGTTGTCACTTTATTATACAATTTGACCCCTGCAGTGTCCCATGTGTCCTCACTGAAAACAGTGACTGCATTAACGTTTGGGAGTGCAGAAGCTACCCAATGTAAAAGCACGTGAAGTTTATTGAAAGTCCAGAAGGATGTTATGCTGTTTCATCAGACTTTCCATGAGCCTTAAGACAGCCTTTTTTTCTGAGCTTAACTTGTTCCCCATCCTCCCAGTTGCTCACCTCTCTCTCCTGCGACAGTGATTTGATAGGTTGCTTGATTGCTTCCTTCCAGGGCCTTGTTTTTTTGCTGGGGGACGGGGGGTGTGCCATCGCCAGTGCGGAGCTGTGTTCTTCAAGGTCCCTGTTCAGGCGCCATTCGTGACAACAGATGACACAGACTCCTCTTGTGAGGTGAAGAGAAGATCTTCTATTAAGGTACAGCTCAAGCTTTATACCCTCATTCCAGCCCCACACAGCAATTTTCAGTTCCCTTTACGGCATTATTCTTTTTTCTTAGCACAGGCTTATCTCATGTTAGTCCTATGATTACATTATTGCAAACACAGCATTTCTATAATCACTTATTGCTAACAAGGCTTCCATTATTGCTAATACAGTGTCTACACGTTCTATTCTTGCTTGTAGCCAGTTTCTTTTCTTCACCCTTGGTTCCTTCTTTCCCAAGACCTGTATGAAGTCCCAACTGCTGCTCATGGTGGAGACCAAGCTGCACCCATCCTCCACAAATAAGAAAAAATCAAAAATGAAAAGAAAAATCAGTCATCTAGGGTACTAATCTAAAAATTTATTTTATCTTGAAACGTCTACCTCAGTGTATTCACAAGCAGAAGAAAGAGCTCTCTGTGAGCTACTAATTCTAGTAATATTATCTTTATAAATGTTTCAAGAAATTGATATAAGCTTATAGAAGATGCAACTTTCCTTAACACAGTGTTGAACTACCAAAGAGCAGTCTTTCCAAGTAGTTTCACTGAAACCACAATTCCCACTGCATTCACAAGACTATAAATGTCACTGGTGTTATTTTGATCTGCAAAGAGCCCAATTACTCTGTGCAGGAAGTACAAGCAAGAACCACTGTGCAGATCTATGTCCCTCCTTAACAGCTATGAAGCTACAACCTATTCTGGCTTTGCCTTATACCCAGCTTGAATGGGCTGGTAGAGAGCCCTTATTCTCACTGTTTCAGGACTCCTGTTTCATGATTCCACCTCTAGACAATTTTTGGAGTTTTAAAGCAGGTAGAATTCAAGAGAAACTAGATTTTCTGCAATAAAGAGCTTTATTAATTTCTGAAACGGGGTCAGTTTCAAGTCTCAGGAAGCTTTTGCCCCATTTTAATTTTTTTTCTTCCTCATGTTGTTCCATATGAAATAATTCCAAATTCTATTGCCCCCCAGGTTTCTGGATGAAAAAGAATTTCAAGGTACTCTATATATGAAACTACCATTACTTGTGTTATGAATTTGCAATCCATTCCATAGCAATAATCCAGCGCATCTAAGTCATATTTTTGACACAAATCTAAGAAATACATTTTTTGTGCTTTTAAGATAAAATCACTTTCAACTTTCTCAAACTGAACACATTAATTTTATTACATTCACTTGGGAACATGCTAAAAGAGATTAAGGGATAAAAAAATTATCAGAAGCTTCTTATTGCATAAAAATCAATAATAAGTTTTTGACCCAGCTCTCAGCAAGGGGTGTTGAACTAGGAAATCTGGAGAAGTGTCTACCAACCCTGGTGATTCTGTGATAAGAAATAGATACTTCTTCCTTCTTATGAAGGCATGCTTGAAAGAGTGAGCTGAGTGTAAACGCTTCCAATAATATTACTTGAAGGATAACCTCCCCCACTGTTTTAAGGAAGGCATACATTACAGTGTTGTCTGATTGACAATCCCACTCACTGCTGGAGAAATGTGTGTGTGTGTGCGGAGAATACTACAGCATACCTCAACAAACCAGAGCACACACACTGATATGGACTGAGTTTGGGAGAAGGAGCAGGAAAGTGTGGGGAGAAGAGAGGAGAAATGCTGTCCATACTCTTCCATTTTGCTTCTGTGGAGTCAGAAGAGATATCTCGGACTATCTTCTCAAAGTGTGTTGCAAAAGCCTTTCACCCAGGTAGAGGAAACACAGAGAAATGGCCTTTAGGAATCCAGCTACATGCAGAGTTAAGCCAATGTCTTTGAAACTGTTAAAAAAACCTGAAAAAAGAGATTCAATTAAATAGGCAGTGTAAGCATAAAACAATCTACTTTAAAACAACTGTGATTGATAATCACAAAAGGATCTTTCCAACCTAACTCCCAATTTCATTTTAATTTAATGAAGATAGGTCTACAAATCCAGTCCTTTTGAATTCCATTGGGAGTGCTTGGTCTCTGTCATAGCACATAAATTGCATGGTGTCTTCAAGCTATGACACATACAGTTTAATAAGTGTTGCTCTTGACTAAGAGAATAATCAGCGAAAATAAGAAAAGATTAAGAAAAATTTAGGAAGTGTATGACTTCATTAGGCCAAATACAAGTGCTATAAACCAAACAGCATTATAAATAACATTCATTTTCAAAAAGGCATTTAAATATATACATAAATTAACTGCTAATCTGAACAAGCCTGGACTCAGGCCAGCAACTGGCAAATAGCTTAAAATCATACATGCCATAAAGGTTACTGTATCTTTGAAAAATATTGTTTCTTAGATATTAATATTTTTTAAGCCTAACCTCTAGAAAACTGTCTTTCTCCCCCACCTACAGATCCCAGTGTGAACCCCAAATATTTAAACTCTGATGATTGTCTTTGACTGGTACCTGTTTATTGTGGGGTACCTTAAACCAAGCCAGAAGGACCCTGGAGGCAGAACTCCATTCTGCATTTCTAAATTCTTCATTCTGCCACAGGGTTTCAAGACACAGCTTAAAGCTAGATGAGACTTTGCATTACTCAGAAAGACCTCAAGAAAAAACACTGGTATATGTCACGCCATGTCTGACTAAGCAGTACTACCAAATGCTGCTCCAGATTATCATTCTTTTCAAAAGCCCTAGTAGTTTTGCTAAATAGTTGAAAGAAGAACAGACTAGTTTTAGATGAGCTCATTAACTTAATATTGCTTATAGCAGAATCTTGGAGTCATTCACCTAGTGTCTGGAACTATTATTCTTACTTGATTTCATATGCTAGGTAACAGTTGAAACTAAAGATCTCATGGTTCCTCACTTCTCATTAGCAACTCCCTTACTTTTTCTCTAGAAATATCAGTGTATTTGATGCCACACTCCTGTAACAAGAGCACTAGGGAGACTAGATGACAAGAAAATTAACATGTTTTAATATGGAGACAGCTACAAGGTTGCATATTCTTATTTTTGTTTTGATGCAAATAAATCATTACTCTACTGGAGAGAAACAAAGTGCAATATTGGGGAAAACAGGAGCAGAAAAACCTGATCTCTTCCAGATATTTATTGAGTGACCTCAGAGAAAGAAGGTGCAGTCAAATGTTGCTTGACGCTTGGTTTAAATTCATCCATATCATGACCTTCTTTTAAAAGGTGATGAACATTAATCAGCAATAGATGGAGTGAGGGACTTACAGAATTTCTGTCAGTGAAGTTGGCTAATAACTTAAGCAATAATAAGCTAATAACTGCAGAGAGAGATCTAGATATCTCCAGCCCTGCTTTGGAAAATAAGATGAGCACCCATGGTCCAAGAGCATCTTCTAAGGTTTAGTTAAGTATCTTGACCTTAAAAAGTAATTTATGTATATATATATATTTTGGAAATGAAGGAATTTCCATCTGCCACCTAAAGTAAGGTTCAATGCAGAATATTCATTTGGAGTAAGCCAGGAAGATATTTGTAACTTTAATGATTTTTATTAATTTCTCATGATATATTTACAAACAGAATGAATGCCTTCATGAGATATAGAACAAAAAAGTTTGATCTACATTTCAAGGTAAGCTCAAAAGATTCATACTAATGCCATCTTTTGAGAAACGCTTTAAACTTCTTTTTTCTACAAGTATTCTAGTGTGTAAGTGGATTTTTTCTAGTGCAATTTAATAAGATACTATTTTAGGCATTTTAGGTATGGGTAATGCAAAGTGCTATTTGGCTAAAAGATATATTAAACTAACCTGCTTAAAATACTTCAAAGAAAACTGATAGATGAATCTGCCTCTGTCAGACTTACAATTATGAAGTACATGATAGATCCTTGAGTGGTGACAGTCCAGTATTTCTCATGAGTAGTACTTATTTTCTGTTACACTGCTTCTGCCTCTTGTAGTAATGGCACTTCATTTAACCTAAAAGAAGTACATTAAAATCACAGCATTTTTGAAGTGTTTTTGCAACTAGGAACTGAATACTGAGGTCAATGGAGAAAACTTTCTCCCCTCAAGGCTTCAGTGGTTACAAGGACAGCTTCTCTGGGCGTAACTCTCTGGTGGTAGGTAAAGGCTATCTTATGTTGAAAAAGGCCTTATTCCACTTCAAGTGCTGTCTAGCTCTTCTGTTCACTCAGGTGGAAGCTCAAGACCAAGGAATATTTCTTGTCGTGGATACTGTGCACTGTTATTACAGAATAACAACAGAAACTTAAAAACGAGTGGACTTTGTTGCATTTTGTGGCTTCAGAGTCACAAAAATAACCCCAAGAACAGGGAGTAGTGTATTTATTCTACCGGCACTATCCCATCAGATCACAAAAACTGCATCTGACTTTCTGATCAAAAACCGTGACTAGAAAAATTGAAAGTATATAGTATGTTCAGAATGTTTTAAAAGTAATCAGTTGATAAGTACAACTTGAGCAAAGCAACTTTCCAGTTCCATATTCTGAGCTGTATAGTGGCCTCAAAGTTCTTTTGAAGTGCACATGGCCAGCATAAATTTTCAAAATGCCAATTTAATTATGACAGACTATACCAGCAGAGGAACAGCTTCTATGGAGAAATCTACACAAAACAATCTGCAAACATGATTCATTTTCTGAGAAAGGGAAATGTACCTAACTCCTTATTTATGTGGAAGCTACACAGAAGCTGTCCAAATTCCTTGGCTGTAATGACTTTATAGCACAGACCTCAGGCTATTAGGAGGCCAGCATATGAGTTCTATAGCCAATAGCCAACTGTACATCATAAATATCACAAAAATGTCATGTTTGCTCCTATTTCACCAGAAGCCCCATTTGACCAATAAAATAAAATTAACAGTGAATAAGTATAGCAAGAATAAAACTTACTGAATCTAATAAAGTGAAAAAATAGACATTGTCTTTAATGCAAATAAGCAAATATTGTGAAGCTGCAATTCAGATATAGTCAAACTGACTATACAGAAAGTTTTCATATTTTAACAGGCTTTAGAAAATTAACATCTTTGTTCTGAGAAGGAACTGTCTTACTGCATATCACAAGCTACTGTAGTTACTAATAAATACTGGCTTTAATAACAATCATATCAACATAATATTTAAAACCTTAAATGAGAAGATTTGAAAACATTAATAAAATGTAAGAAAATACATAAAAAAAAATCTTCCAGGAAATACTCTATGCAATTCATGCCAATTTTCAAATGGAGTTTTATTCTAGTTAGTGCTACTAAGAGGTCATAATTTCAAAATCAGGGTGATACTTCCTCTGTAGAAATTATTCCATCCAAGAGAAACATGAAACCAAAAATCAACGCATCAATCATTTATTCTGATTTCTACCCAGGATCTGGAAGCATGTCTCAAGCATTTGATTCCTGCAGTGGCTTGGTGAGTTTTTAATTGTCCAGGGTGCTTCCCTGAGAAACAGAAAATTTTCTAAGAATTTTTTCTTCAATAGTCTTGATTTTACTTTTTTGTCAGCATTGGTGCGCACACTGTTTTAAGTTCTTTCACCTTCGAGCTTTGATTCCAACATATGCACAACGTTATTAGGGAAGATCTGAATTTCTGTTGGTTGCTCTGTCACTTATGATCATTGCTTTACTTTTCTTCAGTTCAGGGCTCCAGCAATTCTCATTCTTTCCCACAAAAACAAAATCGGATTTTTTCCTGCTTCCTGTCAGACCTGGACAGCTGCACAAGCACTGCTTCTACTCCATATTAACAAATGTGCAGATGGAGCAGAAGCCATCCTCCTGGTGCAAGAACCATTAACTTCCATCCCTCACCATAATGAGACTGTTTACTTCCCAAACGAGTAAGTACAGACTCTATCTGTACTGCATTCAGTACATGTTTAGGTTCAAGCTTTTGAAACTGCAACTCTTGGAGAAGACTCTTTCTCATCATCTCTGATGCTTCACAGTCCTCTGACCTCCTCCTGCAGCTTCTTTATTTGGCAGCGCTGTTTCTCAACATGGACACAGGACACTTTCTCCCAGCTTCCAGCTTCAGTGAAAGGCTTTAGGCTCTGGTGGAAGGCAGCATGCACCTTCCAGAGCTCCAACTTTATCAGCTACTCAGATGCTACAGAGACAGAAGCTCCAGCAACTGTTGGGGATCATGATTTGTGGTCCAGCAATAGCACTGCTGAGAACACGTGTGCTTTTCTAAGCCAAGATGCTGACCCCATTTTGTGCACTGTGCTGTGCAAACTGCCACATCTGTTGGCTGCCTCTCAACTGCTCCTCTGTTAGCTGGCCTCTTTTATGCATCATTTGGAAAAAGTACATCGACTAAACAATAGCCTGGCAAGTAGCAGCTCAGTGAACTACATCCTTCATATGCACACAAAACTTTTATCAATTGCACTAAAAATGAAACAGCATTAACCACAAAATAAAAAAGAATTAAAATTCCATTGAAAAACAAAAGGAGAAATACACAGCACTAAGAATCCTCCATAGCAATTGCATAGGAACAACCAATATACGTTTCTCACAGTGAGAAATTAAGTGATTTATGGACAACAGCTAGGCATAAATATGCTGTAAAATCTTAACATAGAAAGAGTTCAAAAAGTAAACATCATGATGGAAACTGCTTTAGAGTAGACTTTATTTTTCTGAGTAGAATAAATACTTTGTAATAAATAGGGAATAAGCTGTGGGACTCATGGGTTTAAAGTATTTATTCAAACATCAATAGCCTAGTTGACCCTTTGCATGGTTCCAAGAGAGCAGAAATTATTATTTTGAAATTTCATTACATGTCATCAATTTATTTTCATTTATTTTACTCAACAGACCTTCTTCCCTGGCATTACCCATGCAGATAACTTTAAGTAGTTGGCTAATCCCAGTCTGGTTTCTGAATTTCCAATTGCAACTCTTGTTACAAATTTTATGTCTTCATTAAAACATGAGCAATTACAAAAGAAAAATTCCTCTGAGTGCACAAATTATTTCTATCTGATTTAAAATTGTCAGTTTGTGAGACTGTATGGCAACTATCAGAAAAGGGTGAAAACTGGGTGGCCATTGGATACAAGCAAAAAGCAGTTGTAGATCCCTCAGGGGTGAGGCACAACCCTTGACAAGTTAAAGCTTTAGCTTCAATGAAAGACTAGTATTACCACAGTTGGAGCCCCAGGATACCACTGCTAAGCAAATGGAGGTCCCACGCAGTGGAGCCCTGCTAAAGAGTGAAGCTCAAGGAAAAGCACCATGGGGATGGATGATAAAACTCATGCCAATTAACTTATCATACATATGCAGGTTCTGTTTTGCTCATTAGCAAACTCTATGATGTAGTGTAAGTGCTGTTGTCTAAATTCTGAGATCTGTAACTGGCCTCCATCGTCGGTGCCTGTGCAAAAGAAGGTGCAAATGAAGGAGCAAACTATCCTGGATTACTGTGACAAAAAGATAAAACATGCTTAGGACACTACATACTCAAATGGGATCAGAAGAAGTGAAATGTCCCAGGTTAAGTTAACAAAAAGATAAGATATGCTTGGGACTCTACATACTCGGATAGGGCAGGTGAACTATCCTAGGTTACTGTGACAGCCTTCTCATGCCCTACACCATTAACGATGCTTTTGGAGTCTCTAGAGAATGCTTTTGTTTTGATCACAACAGTGTTTTGGAAGGAAGTGCTTTTCCAATACACCACTACATCACTACCTCCACACCAGTAGTAAGCTGAGTTTTTGGATGCTCAGTCACACGATGTCAATCATAGTCCAAAGAGGACTTTTTTAAAGCTGTGCTAATTGCAGTGGTACAGGACAAGGTCACGCAGTCAAAAGTTCACTCACGAAACTGGTCCCATCTCTCCCTTGGGAAGCAGGTGAAGACAAAGAGTTGAAACAATTTCTTAGTTGCGGTTTTGAAAGAAACGCTGGTCGTGATTGTATCCGTCTGATGCCACCTGCTGGTTTGGCAGTGAAGGAGTGTGAGCTGTCTGCAGTTTGTCAGACAGTACCAAGGCAAGGAATCCTCGTGCACTGCTTCTCTCCAGTTATGTCAGCCCACTCACTGCTTCTTTCAAAAGTTCGTGTTCCTTCAGCTTTCGTAACTGTGGCTTCTCTAGTTCCTCTGCCTCTGCCTCTTTGTCCACCTCAGGAATTTTCAACAGTCTTTGTCACCTTTTTCACTCTCCCTAGTCTTGTCTCTGGGGGTTGCCATCAGCAACTTAATAGCAAAAAATTCTGCTGCGCTGTCTTAAAAGTCATCTTCTTCCAGAGCAGTTTCCAGAATCACAGACTAAAATTCTGGCATTTTCTCATGTTTGCCTCATCATCTGTTTGATAAAGCATCAGTCTTTGAGTTTTCATTCCCACTACCTACTTCCTCCTACTTCTTTTGCCACTTCATGGGGGCCTACTTCCCATAATCAAGCCATTAAACTATATTTTTCTTTAATATCAGACCTTTCTGTAGATTAATATCTTCAAGGTACATTTAAGTCTTTCAGATCCCTTATGCTCAACATCTCTAAAATACAGTATTTTCTTTCTACCCACACATTTTGTTTCATCCTCTCGTACTTTAGCATTCTTTTCATAAGCTTGATGAATATTAGCTTTGAGAAAAGCAAAGGAAATTAAAGTGGTATTCCTATGCAAAACTATGTGAAATTATGAAGAAAAAATGGTAATCTAATTTTTAAAAGAAATAACATACTTCATGATTTTTTCAAAACTACATTGTCCTACTAACAAGATTTCCTGTACTGATTTCCCACCCATTTAAGATTTCAAATGGAATATGATTTACTAAAGGAAAACAGAACAAACCAAAAATATATTATTGTGTCATGGTTGAGTCTAAGTTTTTCTTGTGTAAAATAATCGGTGTGCTTTTAAAATTTCAAAGGTTTTTGCTGCATTTTTTGAAACAGCTCCAGCTAATATTTTTTTTTGTTTCAGTCTGGTACATCTGAAAAGAATAATGCCTTTAAGATGAACAAAATTTTATGTGGTGATTGTGGAATTATATATGAGAAACTATCAACTTCAACATATTAAAAATTGAAATACAACAGCAGTAATATAAATACATGGACAAAAAATTCTTCTAGGAGAGCAGGTAAACCCAAATGAATCAAATTCATCAAATAGAGTGCATAGAAAGCTAGCATTAGCAAGATTAATTATTTTTAAGACATTTTTGGAGTCTTTGGGGTTTATCCAACAGTTTGCCTTCATAGAAAACAAGAATCATCACTAAAGTGAGGCAAATTAGCATGTTGCCATACTGCTAAAAATGGCAATTTTTAAAATGAGGGGTTTTTATCAGAAAAGCACAATAATTGCATCACTTCTCTTTTAAAACTTCTCAGATGAATCCAGAAGAGGGAAGGAAGTGTTTCAGAGCTCCTTGGCTGAAAGTACATACTATTCCTCTTCTAAGGCAGGCAATTTGAACCTAGGGCAGTTTACATGAGCTGGGGTTTTGGGTTAGTAAAATGAAAAAGTCAGCATCATAGAATTTTGTTCAGTGTGAGTCAACTCTGTTGAGCCATTTTTTCACTTATCTTTATTTTAAAAGTATAGACCTGAAAATTCAGCTGATATTAATATTCACAGTTGAATTCACTTCACTGGACCTCTGCATCTGGTTATAACACATAAAGATCTGGGCTCACCTGGAAACTTTTCGATAACCAGTGACAGGAGTCTGGTTTTTTGACTACGTAATTCAATTTGGCTTATTTATATATCATGCCCACCTGATCTAGGGGTAATCATCCAGGGGCATCATTGTCCCTCTGTGACATGAACCCCATTTTCTGTAGATACATTTTTGCATGCCAATCTGTCTGCAGAAGATCTCCCAGTATGTTTATCAGACTAAACCCCAGACTTACCGGAATCTCTACATTTGGCATTTATTGATAGTCTATTAGCTGTAAAATATAAGTTGCTAGGAGTCTAGGTACCGCTTAGAGAGATTTGTAGCAACAGACAGTTGAATATGAGTACACAGTGGCTGAAAACTACTGTCATTGTAATGCCATCAACTGGATTACAAAATTGTATGTTTCACCTCATTTTAGAGAAGACCTCTGTCTGAGACTGTATTATTAAGAACAAAGAGCAGGTTGAGGAACATTGGGTATATGGGTAGAACTTCTGTCTGGGATGGAGGGAATTTTCTTTATAGCAGCCCCTATGGTGCTTGTTTGGATTTGTAGCTAAACCAATGTCAATGATATACCAGTGTCTGGATATTGCTGAGAAGTGCACAGTGAGATTGCACATGCAATCTATGTGATTGCAGAGATTGCACAGTGTCAAGGAGGGAGTTTTTGTTTGGGTTTTTGTTTTGTTGTTTTTTTTTTTTCCCTTACTCTGCTCCCCCAGCAAGCAGGCTGATTTTATCTTGACCCATGAGTTTTCAGCTTTTGGTTTTTCAATTCTCTTCTCCACCCCACTGAAAGGTGGGAAATGAGTGAGTGGCTGTGTGGGGCTTATCTGCTGGCTGAGGTCAACCCACCACAAGTGACTACAGTAATTTTAAATAGATACAAACTAATCTTGCATATCTTTCCTAAGAACATTCTAGAAAGAAAGGAAGAAAAAGACTATTTTTACTTACAAGCTTCCTTTATAGCAGTGCAAAAACTCTGTAACGGGCCATATAAAGTGACTGCCCTGAACACGTTTCCTGTGATATTTGAAATCTCAACTATAAAATTCCTGATGCACTCCCCTCAACAAACATATCCATCTCCAGCTCTGATCAGGTGAGTTCCACAGTTCTTGGTAACCAATCAAAAAATACAAGATTTGGATTACTTTCTAAAAGTTTATTTGGTTTTTTGCCTGCTTACCTTCCATTGAATCATCTTTTTGCTCTAATACTTATTCCTAATCTCATTAGTAGGTTAGAGAAGGGAACTATTAAGTGGCAGTTTTTCCTTACCTGTTATGGATAAGGAGAGGCAGACTTGAGCTGATATATACATTTCTTCTCCTTTTCGCATTCCTGGCAGTTTCTTTCAGTCCCTCATATACAAACTTTGCTGAAGGGATCTAGAAGCAGCTGCAAATTGGCTGTTAGATTTCCCAGATACAGTAGTGTATATTAAAAGAAGGGGTAAAGTCTAGTAGAGTACCGTACCAGTGAAATCCTGGTGTCATGCATGCAGATATTTCACCCTTGACTGTATATTTCATGTATCATAAGTCTGCCTGACACAAAGCTCTTGCAGCCTTAATGTGAGCATGGGCATCTAGCTCTATGCTGACAGCATGAAAATGAGTTCGAGTTCTCCGGATTAAATTAAAAAATATCACCAAGACTTGCTTTGTCTCCAAGACTTTTGTCATACTGACCTTGGAAAGCTTTTTCCTGATCTGTCTCAGCTTCGCCTATTCATCTTCAAGGGTAGGCACTGTAGCATTAAGTTCAACCTAAGATGGCAAAGCAAGCATTTGGGGTGAGAAATCCAAGACCTGGTACTTATAAGCTATTAACAGGAATGAGAGATCTCATGCACAAACAGTAGATGTAATTAGCAACCTACTGCTAAGTAAAATAAATCTTTCATCAGTCAAATGTCTGTAATATAGAAAGCTTCTGTCTGTAAAACAGCATTCTCACGAGAGCTGTTTTTTCTCACATTTGTATTTTCAAGCTTGTTTTTCAATAGCTTATTGAAATTTGGCATAAAGGAAAGACAGGAAGTCTCCTCTGGACCAAATATCTTCAGAAATTTATCTTAATATAATTTCTGTACACCCAACCTGAAGAAATTAGCTCACAATATCACTGCAAATACATGGGTAGATCACTGTGTTGATTCTATTCCAAACATAAAGCTCCTCTATGGCTCATCATGCAGGTTCTTACTCCGTACAAATGGAACGCTCAAGGCTTAGAACCAGAATTAGCTTCTCTAGCTCAAGAAGCCAGCAGCACAGAGACGGGGTGCACAGTGTGGAGGAAAAGGAGAGGTGAGAATGTCTGTAGTTGACTGTAACCTGCTTCAATAAAGAATGACAGACCTATATTTGCTTATGTAGACTTCAGTAAATACTATCTTAGCCTCTGATATAACCATGCCACTAAATTACGTAACTAAATGGAATAGTTCAGCTTTTCATGACTAAAAAGATGTAATGGAAGAAATAAATCTTGTGTAAGATAAATTGATTACCTGCACAGCATTAAATTTTTGTCTCTTTCTTTCTTATCTGACAGAAAAAATCCGTAGCTCTCACCTGCATAAACTGCATGTTTTTGAAACCCTTTTTTACTTTTTCAAATGCAAGATCTGGGTTATTGATATGTCTCTATGGCTTTGGACAATATTTGAGGCTTTACCTTTCTCTTTATCCTATTCCAAAAGCTTTCTAATAAAATCAGCATAACCAAAAAGTTGGATAAGAGGCTTAAGAGATTAAATTAAAGAAAACCATATTGATACAAAATTAGAAAACAATATTTTGACTAACACAAAGTTGAGCATTTTAAGTGACTTCATGTATAGCGCTGTCATGGTTTAATCCAGCTGGCAACTAAGTACCATATAGCCATTCGTTCACTTTCTTTCCTCCCCTGATGGGATGGGGAGGACAATCAGAAAAAAAGGAAAGTCTATGGGTTGAGATAAGAACAGCTTAATAATAGAAATAAAGTAAAGAAAAAAAAAGTATTAATAATTAAAAACAAAACAAAACAAAAAATGAAATGAAGACAGAGAAATTAATAAACCCCAAGAAAATTAGCAATCAGCTCCTTCTGGACAATTCCACCAGTTTATATACTGAGTGTGACATCTGTGGCATGGAATGTCCCTTTCTCTAATTCAGGTCAGCTGGCCTGGCTGTACTCCCTCCCAGCTCATTGTGCATCTCCTTACTGGCAGAACATGGGAAAACTGAAAGTTTTTGGCTTAGAGTAAGCGCTACTCAGCAACAACCAAAACATCACTGTGTTATCAGCACTATTCTCAGGTTAAATTCAAATCACAGCTCTGTACCAGTTACTAGGAAGAAAACTTAACTCCATCCGAGCTGAAACCAAGACAAGTGCTTTGAAGTGATTTACCACAACAAATGTTGATAAAGGCAATGGGTCTTTAAATAAACAAATTACTGTAGATGGAAGCTAAATTTGTTAAAACTGGCTCTCTGCTTTAGGACATCCAAAAGCTGAGAAGCAGCTCTCCTCCTGAGGAAAATGAAGGATACTATATGTACCAAGACAGCAGATGTGCAAGCAGGAAAAGAGTTCAAAGATTATTTCTTCATTAAAGTATGGACTGAAGCACAGTCATCACCTCTCTAGTTTAAGTTAATCAGTGCAGACATTTCAAAAGAAATCTTAGAAAGTTGCTTCTTTACTAGAAGAATGGGCCTTATGGCTTTCTGATACTGAGATTTCAGGCAAGTCACAAAAAGTTTGAACCCTCAAGACAGCTGGCTAACCAAAGAACTGCGCATTTGTTTTCGTTAAAAAAAAAAAGTCATGAATATCTAATCACATTTGCCACAAAGTAGAAACTAAGCAAGTCCTTCTTGATACTGAAAATTATGGAGTTAGCCTTTCTTAAAAGTTTTTAAAGACATTTTAAAAACTAAATAGATTTATGAAAACACCAAAAACTGTCCTAGTAACACTGGAGAAATAATGAGAAATCACTATCCCAATAAACAGTGTGAACAAGTAACTCCGCATTAAATTAAATACCACACTTGTATTCAAAAATACTTGGAGCATATAGCTTATAAACAGGTAAACTAAAAAAAAAAAAAATAAAAAGAAAACCCTGCAAAACCCCAAACAAACAAAAAAACCAAGAAACCCCACAGGTTTTTTTGCAGAAACAAAAAAGAAACAAAAAACCTCACTGTTACAGATATTTTTAAAAGGGCATTTTATTGTCTCTTGTTTCCGTTGTTCTCAGTTTTGTAAAATGTATATTGTTTACCGTATCATTAACTAACAGTTATGACTGCCCTTTGTTTTTTAGCAACACTTCCCTGACAGAAAAGGTGTTCTTACCTCTCAGATGTGGTAATTTCTTCTTAAGACATTATGTCTATACAGTCCCAAATGATCGGTGATTTAGACCAAGAAAATTCATGCAGCTCAAAGTGTAAGAATGTTTAAAAATGCTATATATGAAAATTAATCAACGCATGACAAACCAAAATTTAACAAACATGAATGCATGTCATACACATTAAATTTTTTTAGCTTACTCTATCTTCTTGTTCCTGTTTAGTCCAAGATATTAGAGAGGAAGTTAAGCCACAAAGTTGGAAGCTTGTTCTGAAAGTCTGTGAAGTTCAGAAAGTCGGCACATTTAAGTAAGGCCAGTTAGATCTCCTACATGTCAATATTTCATTTCTTTAAGGTTCAAAGATATTCTTCACAGAGATTTTAGTCCAGAAATATGCACTCATAAATGAGCAAAGCATAGTGAAAAAACCAACTTTCATTTAAAATTACTAGCTGGTATTTTGCTTGAGAAAAAATAGGATGAGTAATATTTATGCTACAAAAGTTCTTGGTAGACACAAACAGTACACTAAATTTAAAGGTGACTGGCCAACAGGAAAGACAGGAAAGCAATAAGAAATGTAGAACAGCTTACTTAGCATTTAAATTCATACAAATGGGTTACATTACCATCGTAAGAAGAACTGGTGTTTTTGTAAAAGTCAAAATCATTGAATGGTTAGGGTTGGAAAGGTCGTTAAAGTTCATATAGTTCCAACCCCCCTGCCATGGGTAAGGACACCTACCACTAGACCAGGTAGCTCAAAGCCCCATCCAAACTGGTGTTGAACGCTTACAGGGATGGAGCTTTTCAGGGCACTCAAGATGAACAGAGAGACAGAAGGTAGCTGCTGAGTTTGGTACTAAGATCTGCTGCTGGCCCTCAGATAAAAACCCAGGTTTCAGGGAATTTCACAGCCTTTTGGAGCAAGTCACTACTTGCTTAATGATCCTCAGAGTGATTTCGCACTACCCCAAACCTGTATCTCCAGCACGAACCTCTCTAGTTTCAGCTCTTGCCATTGTCAGCTGCCTGCCATGCACTGCTGAGAACGCTCTGTCCCCATCCCCTTGGTCTCTTCCCTACAGGCACGAGGGTGTACCCTTAGGTACACAACATCCTTTTCTGTTCCATGCTGAAGCATCTGGCCCTTCTCAAAGGGTAAATATTCTAGCCCAATACCTCTGTTTCCTTCCCTGACTGCTGGTCTGCTAGCTTGTCTCCTGTCTGAGACCCCAAACAGGACAGAAGGCCAAGATGAAGCCTGATGGGTGCTGAGCAGAAGGGGTCACCTCTGCCTCCCCTAGCTAGGGAAGAATGATAGAAGAAATCCCTGAGAACAAGTCAAATGCTGCCTTAGACCTCCCAGGGGATGTGTCCTGGGTTCAGCTGTAATAGTTCTTTTCTCCTTCTTAGTAGCTGGTGTAAATCAGTGTTTCAACTTTAGTCTGAGAACAGAGCTGATATCAGACCAATGTTTTAGTTGTTGCTAAGTAGTACTTACCCTGATCAAAGAGTTTTCAGTCTTTTATGCTCTGCCAGTGAAGGGGGACACAAGCTGTGAGGAAGCAGAGACAGGACACGTGACACAAACTAGCCAAAGGGGTGTTCCATACCACAGCACAGTATTCCATGCCCAGTATGTAAACTGGGGAGAGTTATCCAGAAGGCCCAGACCATTGCTCAGGTTGGTCTGGGTATAGGTCGGTGGGTGGTAAGCAATCATATTGTGCATCACTTTTGCACATGTCTTGGGTTCAGCAGTAGCAGTCATTTTTCTCCTTCTTAGTAGCTGGTGCAGTGCTGCGTTTCTGACTTTCAGTCTGGGAACAGTGCTGATAATATCGATGTTTTCAGTTGCTGCTCAGTAATGTTTACACTGACCAAGGACTTTCTGAGCCTCATGCTCTGCCCTGGGAGGAGGGGAAGCCAGGAAGAAGCAGAGACAGGACATCTGACCCAAACTAGCCAAAAACGTATTCCATACTAGAGCGCGTCATGCCCAGGATGTAAACTGGGAGTGTCGTGGTTTAAACTTAGTCATAACTTAGAAAACTATATAGCCTGCTAGTCCCCCCCTCCTCCTCACCTGTCCTTCCCCTCACCTGTCCTTCCCCTCCTCCTCGCTCCCGGAGGGATGGAAAGGAGAATCAAAAGAATGTACTCTTACGGGTTGAGATAAGAACAGTCCAGTAACTAAGGTATAACACAAACCACTGCTGCTACCACCAATAATAATAATAATAAGGAAAATAATAAGGGAAGAGAATACAACCACTCACCACCTGCCGACCGAGCAGAGAGCTAGCCTGCCGAGATTGAGAGATGGGACTGTGCTTGATACAAGCAACGTGTCTACTTTACTGATTACACATATAAGCTTATATACTTTTTAAGGCAAGTATGTGGATAAAATTCATTGGTATTTCACAACTTTTCAGCCAAGCAACACTTACTCATTGGTCGTTACATTAGTATCTATTCTACCCCTAAAAGAAAAACATCGTTAACACACAGTCCCAGTACTTTCCACCCGAACCTTGCAGCTGCTGCTAAGCTTGATCTGTGTGGCCCCGTCCTCAGCATATTTCACTTCCTTGTCTGCAAGTGCCAAGGTCTTCAGCAATTGCTTCACCAGGGCTTTCTGCCGACAAGTTCCAACACGTCCTGCTTCAGCAACTCTGTTGCACTTGGTGTTCTGCTCTGCTTTCTCAGGGCCGTTCCCACATTAGCCCTTCCGGATAACTCCCATTTTACATCCTGGGAATGACGTGCTGTGGTATGGAATACCTCTTTGGTTAGTTTGGGTCAGGTGTCCTGTCACTGCTTCCTCCCGGCTTCCCCTCCTCCCTGGCAGAGCATGAGGCTCAGAAAGTCCTTGTCAGTCTAAACATTCTAAGCAGTAGCTAAAAACATTGGTGTTATCAGTGCTGTTCCCAGTCCGAAAGTCAGAAACACAGCACTGCACCAGCTACTAAGAAGGAGAAAAATGACTGCTACTGCTGAACCCAGGACAGGGAGTTACCTGGAAGGGCTAGCTCTCTGCTCGGTTGGCAGGTAATGAGCGAATGTATTCTCTTCCCTTGTTATTTCCCCTATCATTATTATTATTGGTGGTAGCAGCAGCGGTTTGTGTTATACCTTAGTTACTGGACTGTTCTTATCTCAACCGGTG
>WYDI02022152.1:0-31706 GCA_009867235.2 Psittacus erithacus | reverse complement strand
CGAGAGCAGAGCAGAGGGGCAGGATCACCTCCTTCGACCTGCTGGTCACGCTCCTTTGGATGCAGCCCAGGATACGGTTGGCTGTCTGGGCTGGGATTCTATGACTAATGACAGTTTTCATATAACATATAACAGGTTCTCCACTTCCACAAGGCCCTAGTGTGGAAACAGGGTTTTCCAACATTCAGACAGTAACAGAAATATGCTCATCACTAGTCCAAAGACTTCTATCAGGACTAACATCTTCCACTACTGTTTTCTCAGGGTTTCTTTACCTCAGCTGCAACTCCTGCAGTTCTGGTGTGTAACTGCCTCTCTGAGGCTCATTCTTTTCTTGGGGTGCTCCTGGAGCAGCATCTGTTGCAAACAACTCCTGAAAGAAAGCATGAATGCATGACAGATAGATAGCACTGACTGAAGAGGACAGAAAGTAGCTGCAATGCTGCACAGTTAGTGAAGCCATTTGCAGTAAGCTTTCCCCTCCCTTGCACCAAGAAGACCACCCTTACCATGCCCTTGTCTGCAGACTGCAGCTCCTGGAGCTGCCTCTCAAGCACCAAGCAGCGGTTTAGAACCTCACTGTAGTGCTGATGGCTCTCACAGATATTTCGACTGCTACCACGCAACTGGAGGAAGAGAGCATTCTTCTCCTCAAAGACCTGAGATAGCTGAGAAAAGAACACAACTGCTGAGTAAAGAACTCATATTTTTGTGAAAGCAAAATTGTTCTTTGTGTAAGTGAGTGTAAAAATTCTATTGAGAACATGGGAACTGCCCCACTGCATGTTACTGAAGTCCAATAATGAGCAATAATATCCAACAGTAGCTTGTGGTCGAGGTTTCCAGAAAGGAGTCCCAAAACATCAACACAATATACAGAATAACACAAATCTTTCCTAAATCTCACCTAAATCTTTCAGAAATATAATCAATAAATTATGATTTTATATTCTTGCTTTCTCCTTGAATGCAACTCTCTGAAGACTGATAAATCCTGAGTTTTCCATTTCATTGTGGGAATTGGACTGCTTTGTCTAAGAATAACATTGACAACACATGGATGTTTTAGTTGCTGCTCAGTAGCACTCACCCTGATCAAGGACTTTTCAGTCTCTCATGTTCTCAGTGAGGAGGGGCATGAGAAGCCAGGAAGGACCAGAGACAGGACTCCTGACACAAACTAGCCAATGGGATATTCCATACCACAGCATGTCATGTTTGGGATCAAAACTGGGGGGAGTTGGTCAGGAGCTGATCACTGCTCGGGTCAGGCTGGGTATCGGCCAGCGGGTGCTCAGCAGTTGTATAGGGCAACACTCTGAGATTTTTTGTTTTGCCTCTCTCTTTTTATTTCTCTTTTTATTGTTATTATTATTTAGCAGAATTAAACTATACCTTATTTTAATTATTAAACTATTCTCATCTCAACCCACATGTTTTACTTTTCCGATTCCCCTCTCCTCCCCATAAGGTGGGGGTGGGGTGTGAGCGGCTGCATGGTACTTGGGTGCCAGAAAGGACTGTCATGGTTTAACCGCACCTGGCAACCAACATGGGGCATGAAGGGTTGAAATAACAACAGATCTGACTGGAGCGTGTTAAAACAAATGTGTTACAAGCATTCATTGTACTGGTTTAATATCACTGGTCACAATGTTGATTTATTTGCTCTCAGAGTTGTTGTGTTTGTTGTCAGGGTTGTGATACGTGACACCTCACCCCTGTGGTGATGTTTATTACGCTTGGGGCCAGGCTAAGATAATGATTTTGATGTACTCTGTAACAGTGGCTTATGATAGAAAGAACAGTCACAAAACTAATCTGGTATATGTATTCAGCATGGTCATCACCTCTGTAAGTCATATTCAGCATGGTCATCACCTCTGTAATTTGGGAGTCATCTCCTGGGAACTATTAATAATCATATCTTTTCCCTTTTCTCCTTGAAGAGCCAACCCATGGGGGAGATGTCTTCCTACAGCTTTCTTTATTCTTTTCTTTCCTCCTTCCTTTCTTCCGAAATCTTCCGAAAGTTTAAACCTATTACCCCTTTTCCTATCACTACAGTCCCTGATGAAGAGTCGCTTTAGGCCCCCTTCAGATACTAGAAGCTGCTCTGAGGTCTCCACACAGCCTTCTCTTCTCAAGGCTGAATGCCCCAATTTTCTCAGCCTGCCTTCGTATGAGAGGTGCTCCAGCCCCTGATCATCCTCGTGGCCTCCTCTGTACTTGCTCCAGCAGCTCCATGTCCTTCTTACACCAGAACTGCACACAATACTCCAAGTGGGGCCTCACAAGAGCAGAGTAGAAGGGCAGGATCACCTCCTTTGACCTGCTGGTCATGCTGCTCGTGATGCAGCCCAGCACACAGGTGCTTTCTGGGCTGTGTGTGCACACTGAAGCCGGCTTATGATCAGTTTCTCATTGACCAACACCCTCAAATCCTTCTCCTCAGGGCTGCTCTCAATGCATTCTCCACCCAGCATGTATTTGTCCTTGGGATTGCCTCAATCCAGCTGTAGGACCTTGCACTTCGTCTTGTTGAACTTCATGAGGTTTGCATTGGCCCACCTCTCCAGCCTGTCCAGGTCTCTCTGGATGACATCCCTTCCCTCCAGCATGTCAAAAAGCATGTCCAGGTTTTATTTAAGGTTAAACAACTACTTAAGAATAAAAAATCCATGCCATTTGCCATCGACAGACTGGATTGATGGGCTGAGGCCAAATGTATGAGGTTCAACAAGATGAAATGCCAGGTCCTGAACTTAGGCCACAACAATCCCATGCAGCACTCCAGGCTTGAGGAAGAGTGGCTGGAAGGCTTCATGGCAGAAAAGGACCCAGCGGTGTTGGTTGACAGTGGCTGAATGAGCTGACAGTTTTTTCCAGGTGGCCAAGAGGGCCAGTAGCATCCTGACTTGTATCAGAAATAGTGTGCTCAGCAGGCCCCTTGTGCTCAGCACTGGTGAGTGGCACCTTGAATCCTGTGTTCAGTTTTGGGTCCCTCACTACAAGAAGGACACTGAGGTATTGGAGCATCTCTAAAGAAGAGCAGCAAAGTTGATGAAGGGCCTAGAGAGCAAGTCTTATGAGGAGCAGCTGACTGGAACTGGATTTAATTAGTCTGAAGAAAAGGAAGCTAAGGAGAGACCTTACTGCTCTCTACAACTACCTGAAAGGAGGCTGCAGTGAGGTGGGGGTCAGTCTCTTCTCTCAAGTAACAAGTCACTGGACAAGGTGAAACGGCCTCAAGTTGCACCAGGGGAAGCCAGACTGGATATCAGGAAACATTTCTTCACCAAAAGGGCTGTCAAGCATTTGAACAGCCTGCCCAGGGTAGTGGGTGAGTCACCATCTCTGGAGGTATTTAAAAGACATGTAGGTGTGGCACACAGGGATATGGTTTAGTGGTGTACTTGGCATTGTTAGGTTAATGGTTGGACTCAGTAATCTTAAAGGTCTTTTCCAAATTAAATGATTCTAAAATGGACACAGAAATGGAAAGGAGTCCAAGGAAAAGGCTGCTGAGATCCCTGACAGATTGGAGCAGGTGATGCCTGTAAGAGCTGGGCTGCTTTAGCCTGCTAAAGAGAACATGCTAAAGTGTCATTTTACAGTAGCTTACAATGAAATTAAAGGGAGTCATAAAGCTGACAAAGCCAACTTCTTGACAGTGGCAAAAAATACCGTAAGGGGTCACAGCCACAGACTGTTGCTTGGAAGAGTCAGAATAAAAATTAAGAAAAATATTTGTGTTAGAAGTGTACAGCAGTATTGGACAAAGGTCCAGTGTGGTTCTGGAATCTCTATTTTTTCACCACTCAGCCAGGCAAAGTCATGGCTGACCTGATCTAATATTTGTGACAGTGCTGCTTTGAGCATCAGAATGATGTATTAGACTATCTTCAGAAGTCTCTTCCAACTAATATTTCTGATTTTGTGTTACTTCACTAAATGTCCACAAGAACAGAAAGATTCATTCCTGCTACCCAAGCCCTATTCAAGCCTAACCTCTTCCCCATACTCCTTATCCCAGACTGCAAGCAGGTATAAAATGTAATCAGTACCTTGCTGTTTAACTGATGAATTCTGAGCTCTTTCTGGTGCAGTTCTTTCAGGCTGTCATTTAGCTGGGCCTGGAGATGTTTTGTCTCTGTTTCAAGGCTTGAGAAGTCCCCTCTCAGAGTTTCTGAAGAAATCTGCCAGGGAAAGAACAATACTGCACACATGACAACCCACTCCTGTATTCATCCTTTCTGTTTAGTATTCCAAGGTCAAAGCCCAACATTATTCCTCGTACCCAATCTGCTCAAGTGAAACAGCAAATGGGGCATAAACAGAAATATCCTAAAAGCCCTCTGAAAATCCAAACAATTAGGAAGGGTCACTGAACTTGCACTTACAATGGGTCTCTGGCCTGGTTCCAGCTGGGATAGAGTTAATTTTCTTCCTAGTAGCTGCTGCAGCGCTGCATTGTGGCTCTAGTCTGAGAATAACACTGGTAACACACCGATGGTTTAGCTGCTGCTCAGTAGCAATTGCCCTTACCAATTGCCAAGGACTTCTCAGTCTCTCATGCTCTGCCAGTGAGGAAGGGCACAAGAAGACGGGAGGAAGCAGAGATAGGACACCTGATCTGAAGTAGCCAAAGGGATATTCCATACCACAGCTCACAATGTCCAGTACGGAAACTGGGGGGAGTTAGCCAGAAGGGGCCAGTCACTGCTTGGGAATGAGCTGGGCATCAGTCAGCATGTGCTGAGCAATTATATTGTGCATCACTTGTTTATTCCTTCCTTTCTCTTTTATTGCCTATCATTATTGTTGTTTTACTTTTTATTTCAATTATTAAACTGGTTTTATCTCAACTTGTGGGTTTTTACATTTTTTCCTCATTTTCCTCTCCATCCAACTGGGGGTGAGAGGGAAGAATTGCGTGAGTGGCTGCATGGAACTTAGTTGCTGGCTGGGCTTAAACCATGCCAATCCTTCTCAAAAGTTGTCTTAAAACTGTCTACAATACACGATGGGGGAAAAAAAGCATTCAGATGAGAACAAGAAAAACAAAAAATCAAAGCAATGTCCACACTGCTCTCAATCAACACAGACTAAAAGGTTCCAGCACAAACACATTGTCCTGGAATGCACCACATGCACATTGTTCCAGCTTTTTCTTTGCATATAGACACGTGTGTGTCAAAGGGATAAGGGAGGATTTCCTCTTTCTCCCACTGACATAAAAGCTTCTTACTGGAACTTTACAGATGTGGGCAGAAGAGTTCTTTCCTTGCTCATAAGATAATGGTATTATTGTACATACAGTGGGCAAGTGCCCTTCCCCAGACCAAGCAAAATACTCAACACACTACACTCCACTTTTAGCACTGTGATACAGACGAAAGAAGGCAGGAAGTGCAATGTTCCATCTTCAGCCTCTCTGGGCTTGAGTCAGGATTGCAGATCTCCATCACAGTAAAAAACGCACTAAAAATTCAATAGTAAACTTACAAATTAGGAAGTGACATTGAAAGGAGAAGCAAATCAGAAGATCTTAGTTTCAAACACAGTGCAAGAGGTAATTCTAAAATACCCAGAAAGCCCTGAGAATTCCATACTGCTTAGAAGAACCTAAGGTGTCTAGGAAGCCTTGTCTCTCCTACTCTCTTGAAACATCAGGAACCATGAACTAAGGGAAGAGCCCGTAAGCGTATGCCAGAGTTTTCTACAGGTTTTCAATTATTCAAGTTGCATTGTTGTGATAGTCCTTTGAGGCCACATAACAAAATCCGATACTATGGTCTGTACGAGCTGAATACAAGCAACAGACACTACTTTGGCTGAATTTCAAGCTTCACATTTCAATGCAATGAAGAGACTGTGTATTTTCACCCACCTTTGTTTGGTACTGCTCCTCTACAACTTGAGACTTGTTTAGGGGCAGTCCCATTTCTTGCATAATTCTTTGTAAATGGCTCAGTTGCTTGTCTTTTTCTGCTATGACCATCAGGTACTGCTCCTTCATGCTGCTGTTCTGCTTTTCCCAGGTAGTTTTCTCTTGTCTGTCCAGTACAACACAAAAGAAAATTACTAGGAAGTTACAAGCATCACTTACGATATCCAGGTATTGATTTGATTCTATTTCCTATCATCACCCCATGCCAGAAAAGAAGTTTTACAACTAAACCAAACCAAACCAACTCACTTAAGCACAGGAACCTTAAAAGCAGGTTTAGGGAAGTATTCTGTATTTGCTCAACGCTTCAGATTGTTCTACGCTCACACTTTTGGTATTCCTGGACACTGTTTTGATCTTGCTGCAAAGACAGCTTTGTGAAGCAGGTCACTGACAAGGCCACTTGTCATCATACCATTATCACTGCTTCAGTCAGATACGCACCAGGGCCATAGCATGGATCTCAGTATGCAAGCTTGAAGGCTTAGTTTATTTACATTGTAGTAGCTAGACAGGAAATAAACCTCCTTTTATCAGGAGATAGTTAAAATTTGTAAGCTGCTTCAAACTTCACGAGATCTGAAGTGCAGTTTGAGAGTCGGATCAGTGGCAGGGGGAGGGTGCACTACAAGTTTTTGTATCACTTTGAACAACAATAAGCCATATATCTTGCACAAAAAAAACCCTCACCCCTTTCACTCCAGGTTCAGTCATTCTTAGATGGATCCCTGAAGTACTCAGAAGGAATTTTTTCCCAGTTTTAGAATGCAGCATATTTGCCTGACTAGTTTTAGTCCAGCCAGAGACGACAATTTACTAGACTTGAATTACAGACATTTTTAAAAATAGAAAACATAAACCAAGTGAAACAAAGGATTAGACAGCCATAAAAAAATGACCATTTCCTTATGAATCGTATCAGTGGGATAATAAATGGTGTTCATTATCAGCTTGGAATGGAGAGTTTTGTAATTATATACATAAGCTCCAATACAAGAAACAGCCTAAGTTTTCTCTCAAACAGATGATATTGGCCACCACTGGACGAAGGAAATATAAATTAAAAGATCATTGATCTATTTCTCACAGGCATTTCCTTCCAATACATTGGGCTGTAATTCTTCACCTTAAGACTGAGACAAAAGCTGAACAAGGAAAACACATACATACATGCCCAATCCTGAACAGGGCAATGGTTTAGTGACAGATGACACAGGCAAACTGAGGTTCTCAAAGCTTTGTTTGCCTTCGGCCCACAATTGCTCTTGAAGTGAAAGAAATGGCTTATTTGCATCTCTGAGACAGTGATCAGAAAACTCTCACCTAAGCTGATGGATCTCCTGCTGGTAGGAAATGCTTTCTTGCTTCAGCTGTTCTTGGAGACAATGCTGTTTATCTGCCTCTTGCTGGCATTCCTGCAGTTGTGCTTTTAAACGAGAATTTTCAGCTGATTCTACCCCAATGAGTATATATTGCTGCTGCAGATTCTTCAACTCTCTTACCTTTAAAGGTAAACATAAAAAAAATAATTAAAGGAAAATATCAGAGTGTGCCAACTGAGCAAGCAGCCAGAATTGTAAGTGTTTAAGAGTATTTCTCACTGTGGCAGCTGCAGAAAGAGAAGCCACATTCAGATGACAGAGAAACTAGGCACTGAATCAGTAATTACCGCACTCTACTAAAAACTGCTCAGAAAAAAAAAAACAACCCAAACCAAAAACAACCCCCAAATCTTCAAAGAATTCTATTGTTAATGAGATTTAACACTGTCCTGGTTTTGGCCAAGGGGTACTCCATACCCCAGCATGTCATGCTCAGGATAGAAACTAGGGGGAGTTACTCAGAAGGGACCAATTGCTGCTTGGGCCAGGCTGGGTATCAGTCAGCAGGTGCCGAGTAATTGCATTGCGCATCACTGTTGGTTGGGTTTTTTTCCTTCCCTTTTCTCTTCTAGTTTTATATTCTCGCCCCTTGTTATTTCCCTTATCATTATGATCATCATCAGTAGTAGTATATTGTACTTCAGTTATTAAACTGTTCTCATCTCAACCTGCAGATTTTGCATTCTCCTGATTCTCCTCCCCATCCTGCCCAGGGGTGAGGGAGTGGCTGCTGGTGCTCAGATAGCAGCTGGGGTTAAACCATGACACATACACTAACAAAAAGAATCCGGCATAGGAAGGCAACTCAATTCCCTTTGAAAGGTCACAGTAACTAGGAGAGGTTCCTGAAGACTGGAGGAAAGCAAATGTCATCCCTACCTACAAGGGCAAGAAGGAGGAATTGAAGAACTGCAGGCTGGTAAGCCCCATCTCCATCCCTGGGAAGGTGATGTAACAACTAATTCTGGAAACCACATGAAAAAACTGGTTGCACAGAGAAGTTGTAGAATGTCCACAAATGGAGATATTCAAAATCTGACTGTATGCTGTCTTGGACAACCTGTTCCAGCTGACCTTGTTCTGAGCAGGACAGTGGAATAGAAGATCTCCAGAAGTTCCTTCCAACCTCAATTATTTTGTGATTCTCTGAAAACAAATATCTATGTTTCACACTGCAAATAAGCAATCTAAATGTACTAAATTTTAAGATCTGAAGATGCAAATTTCCTATGGGGCTTTAAATAAGAGCAAGAAGTGAGAACAAGGACTTACTACTCTGTCTCTGTCATTCTGCAAGGAAGACAGTGCCTTCTTAAGACTCTGCACTTCTGAAAGAGCGGTGGAAGTGCTCCCTTCTGCTTTTTGCTTCACTTCCTCAATCTTATGTGTTTTCAATTCATTCAGCAGACGGTCTCGCTCATTCTGCAGGCTTGCCATAGCCTTGGAGAAAGATTTGACTTGGTTGGAAGAGCTTTCCAGTTCTGAAGACAAATGGAGAAGCTCATTATCTTTCGCGCTGAGCTTCTGATTAAGTTTCTCAATCTCAGCCAAAAGACCTCCTTCATCAGTGGCTTTCTGCAGTTCTGCCAGCTCAAACTTTGCTGTATCTCGGTCCCTGGCAGTGAAATGTTGCTCCTCTTGTAGCTGAACCACCTCTTTCTGAAGATTTTGCACTAGAGTCTTTTGTTCCTCTAAATCTGCAGAGTATTTCTGTTTCAAAACATGAAGCTCTTCATTGGCCTGGTCCCGGCTATCCTGAAGAGAACTCATGGACTTCCCAAAAGACTGAATTTGAGCTCTGAGATCTTTGTTTTCATCTGTGACTGCAAGAAGTTTCTGTTCCATTTCCATCAAATCCCGTGCCAACTCTGCTACTCTCTCTTCTGCTGTTTCTGTTTCATTCCTCATTATCCCTGCATCATGATGTAGGTGCTTCAATTCCTTCCGAAGCCTGTCCTCAGCCTCTCCCACTTTCTTGGCTGCATCCCTTTGAACAGATACTAGTTCTGCCTCAAGTTCTGTTATCCTTTTATGAGACAGGGAAAGCTTATGACTCAGCTCTTGTGCTTCTTCCCCTCGGGCCTTCAGTTGTGCTTGATACTCCATGATAGCACTACCTTCACGTAACGCTGTCACCTCATTCTGTACCTGAGACAGAGAGGACGTAAGGGTTTCAATCTCTTGCAACATACTGGCTTTATCCTCTCTTAAAGCTTCCATGCACTTCCTGAGATCATCCTGAATATTCTCAGACTCTTTCAGCTGCATTTCTATGATTGCCTTCTCCTTTTCCAGAGTCTGGCTCCGCTGAAGCTGTGTTTTGAGAAGTTGTTTCTGTTGGGAGTCCTTTATTGAAATCACTTGGTTCAGATCTTCTCTATACCTCACCAATTCTGCATTCAGCTTGGCATTCTCAGAGTTTAGGTCATCCATCCGGCTATGAAAATTTCTGATTTCTTCCTTAAGCTTATTGTTTTCAGCAGCCGCCTCTTGAATTAGCTGGTCTTTTTCCAAGATTATAGTAAGATGACGTTCCTCAAGTTGCTTGTAGTCTCTCAGAATGCGGTCTCTGTCATCTTGTAAAGATAACATGGACTTAGTGAAAGAGTCCAGTTGTGCCTTCTGCTGCTTACTTTCTTCTCTGCTTATTTTCATCTTTTCAGTGAGACAGTCAAGTTTGTCAAGAAATTTGTTCTTCTCATTTTCCAGGTTTTTTTTATCTTCTTCCTCCTTACTTAGTCTATTCTCCAACTCATTTATTTCTTCAGAATGTAGCTGCTGTAATTCAGAGACAGCAGCCATAACTGCTTCCTCCTTGGCAGACAGCAAACTAATGATCTTTTGATCTTTGGCACTAATTTCTTCATGCAGTTTATTGGTTAGATCCTTGGAAGCTTGCAGATCACCCTCAAGCTGTTCACAGGTGAATTTGAAATTCTGGATACTGGTCTCTTGTTGCTTGACCATGCTCCCCAGTTCTTCTCTGACTGATTCACATTTGGTGAAGGAATTCTGTAAGTCAGCAAGCTGATCTCTTAGGCTACTGATTTCTGACTCCAGTTTTTGCTGTTCATTTTGAGACTTGCTGTACAGTTTTTGAGACCCTTCAAGCTGAGTCAAAAGCTCCTTTTTTTCCTCCTCTAACATTTCACATGCTTTTTGATGATGCTGAATCTCCTTCCTGGATTCAGACTCCCCGTCTTTCTTGTTCTGTTCCAGCCTACAAATAGAGATGAGAAAGTTGCAAATCAATAAAGTATTTCAGTGTCCAAAACCACAGTAAATTTTCATTGATTATACCGATTTAGAAAAGCCGCAAAACTGGTTTTACTTTAAGCAAGCAAGCTGGCAATATCTAGGTGGTTTGTTCTCCCTCAACTTGAAACTCGAGGCATCTTTCCTAGTTCTGACTGCAGTAATGTCTGAAAGGGGTAGTGCTAGGGGAATATGTTTTAGAAGTGGTCCAGCGAGATAAATCTTTACGTTAATATTGAAGAAATGGAGGAGGTTAAGCACTGAATATTATCACCTCCTTCTCATTAAAATCCTTTTCTGTCATCCATTGCAGCTAACAAATAAACAAATTTCAATGAAATCACTGTTCTCATATGCTTGATGTTCATTTCGCGGTCCAGTATGCAAACATACAGTATTTTGATCACAAACTTTACAGAACAATTTTACTCATGTAAGAACAATTTAGGTTTGAGTTCTTGAAAATCCCAGATGCACATTTTCCCCTCAAAATCTATTTTGGTATTAAACTGTAATTATGTATCCCAATGCTCTCTTGACCTGCCAAGTTTAACCTCTGAATGCAACAACTGTACACAAAAGAATCTATTTCCAATTTGAGATTAATAAAGACTCCAGATGGTATATGGATGGCTGCTGCTTGTCATAGAGAATAGATTTAACAGATACTCCCTTTATCCTTGTGCAGACAACAAATACATAGTAACTCCCTACAACATAACTCCAAAACTCTTTTCCATCCAAACATAAGTGATCCAGGAGATAAGCTTTATGTTTATGGCTTTAGCGGGAAGATCAATTCTGCTCTCCATCTTAGGCATTCATTAGTTTTGCCAATCATGTGTCACTTTCAGCATATTTACATGCTCCAGATTCTTTCTGGTATACTGCAAAAGGAAAGGGGATTCCCGCCTCACCTGTGGTTGCTGCCTTGTCAAAAGGAAATACAAGAATACTAGCTGAGTCATTATTGCTTTCTTTACCTGGATATATGAGTCTGAAGTTCTTCCACATGTAAGGTCATCTGCTTCATTTGGTCCTTTAGAGCAACACAAATTTCCTCTTTTGAATGTATTTCTTCCTCCTTCTTTTGAATTGTTTCAGTGAATTTCTTCTCCCATGTTTTTGATTCATTTATTACTCTATCCCTGTCATCCTGAAGGGAAGACATGCTCCTGGTGAAGGCTGCAAGCTGAGCTAGTGTTTTGTTTAGGTTGCCTTCCAGCTGCTTGGCTTCTTGATCCTTTGTCTTCAAGGAGTTTTGAAGATCACCAACAGTAATTTCCAGGTAGTTTTTCTCCCTCTGCAAAGCTGCCTGCTTTTCTTCCATGCTTTTAATTTCCTTTGAGTGCTTGTCTTTTTCCTGCTCCAGTCTTCTCTCAAAGTCTTCATCTTTTTTCTTCATTTGATTTTTAATATTCTCCTTGTTTGCCTGCAACTCTTCTTTCATTTTGGTACTCTCTGCTAGAACCCTTGCTGCCTCACTCTGGGTGTCATCCAGTACCACTCTGCAGAGAGCAAGTTCTGCCTGGGCTTTCTTGGTGTCTTCAACTGCTTTAGCTGAAGTCTTTTTGGCTGCTTCTATCTCTTTCTGAGACTCACTCTGCAGAAATTCCAGAGCTTTAACAGTTCTTTCTAAACTACTGTTCTTTTCTTGGCTTTTAATACAGTCCTTCTGCAGCTGCTTAATCTCCTGCTGTTTCTGTTTCAGCAGTTCCTGAAGCTCCCTTACATATGTGCTGCTGTCTCCCCTCCAACTGCATTTTAGCTTTTCTACGAATTCCTTTTGCTTTTCTGAACTTACTTTACTGTTCTCCTTTGCCATCTGACATTTCTCCTCCTCCAGTTCATGTATCATTCTCTGCAAACCCTGAAGCTCATGTTGCAGTTGCTCATTTTTGATCTGCAAGTCTTTTGCATCCTGTTGATAGTTTCCAATACTCCCATTAAGTTCTGCCAGCTGATTCATGAGCCTTTCTTCCAAATCATCCTTCTCAGCCTCTAGTGTGTCCTTCAATTCTGTCATCTTGATGAGGTCCTCTTTGGTTTTTTGGACTGTTTGTTCCATCTTTGCAACTGTGTCCTGGAGAGCATTAAGTTCATGGACTTTCTCTTCCATTTGGGTCTCTAAAGCCCTTTTCTCATCTGCTAAAGTCTCAGCACACATGTGGATGTCATCCAGCTGTTGCTCTGAAGCCTTCCTATTATCTTCTAGTTCCATGATTCGCTTTGTGAGCTCAGCTATCTGCTGTATGTAGGTATCAAGATCTTCACAAGGACTACTACCTCCAAATGCATTTTGTTTCAGCTCTGCAGTAGAAGACTCCAGTCTAAAACTTATGTCCACTTGATTTTCAGTACTCTCCACTGGTGGTGGTATGACAACTGCCTCATTTGTTCCTTCCTCTATAGTCTTCTGAGAAACGTACTTGTCTACCAGTTTTCTGCTTTCCTTCAGCTTAGATTCTGCTGACTCCAACTGATGCTTTAAGTCTGTGATCTCTTGATTAAGAGACTTCTTTTCAGCCATTACTGTCTCAAGCTGAGTAGAAAGAGACTGGTAATCCCTCCTAGAGCTCTCCAGATCTTCTTTCAGGTTAGCATTTGTAACAACATCTACAGTCCTGTGTGGCTCTCCATCTGTAGAATGCATCTCTGCTCTAAGCTTCTCATTCTCCTCCTCTAGTTCCAAGATCTTTTGCTGCTTTGATTTTGCAAATTTCCTCATTTTCTCCTTCATTCCATCAATTTCCTGTCCAGCTTCCTGTAGCTGCTTATCTGTTTCTTCTTTTTTTGCTTCAACACTTCTCAACTTAATGAAAATTTCCTGTTTTTCCTGCCTAACAGTTTCCAAAACACGCTGAATTCGCTCAGCCTCATTACTCACATTCTCATAGGACTGCAGGAGAGTTTCATATTCTTTCTGAAGCTCCCTGTATTTCTCATGCCACTCAGAACTCTCAGCAGCTTGAAAGCATTTCAAGGATTCCATCTCCTTCTCCAGCTTCTCTTTCTCTAAAACAACTTTATCCAGAGTAAATGTCAGGTTTTTACAGCATCCATCAAGATTCTGATTTTCTGTAAGTACTTTATCAACTTCTGCAGTAAGTTTTTCTCGCTGTTCAGTGAGGCCAGCTAACTTTTCTGTCAATGTATCTCTTTCTTTAACATGGCCACATATTTGGCTTTCCATATTTGTCAACTTGACACAAAGATTTTCTATAGTAGATTTTGCATTAGCCAGCTCCTCTTTTAGAGTTCTGCTCTCCTTTAGTGCCTCTTTTCTAGAGATAAGTGCAGCTTGCAACTTTCTCTGCATTTGATTCTTCTGTTTAGCTGCTTCTGCACCATCATTTTGCTTCTCCTGAACTTCAAGTAACTCTCTTTGCAGTTGCTTGCTTTGTTCCTCATGTACCTGAGCTTGAGTTTCCAATTGACTACACAGTCTCTTGACTGAATCCTCTTTTTCCAGCAACTGTGCCTGCACATGACTGAGAGCCTCACTTTTCTCCCTTAACTGCAAATTAAGAAATTCAATTTCTTCATCCTTTTGGTGTGCAAGTGTTTTCAGGTCTTCCACACTGCCCTCTCCAGAAATTTTTGCTCGACTCTCCTCCAGTTCTGCCTGAAGACTTGCTGCTTTAGCCTCAGCTTGGTCAGAGATTCTCTTCAGCCTTTCTATCTCCAGAAACAACTGTGCTGTGTGTTCTTGCAAATGAAAGACTAATTCCGATTTGCAAGCAAGTTCACTTTGCATATGGCTAAGATTATATTCCAATTCTTCCTTCATCCACAATTTTTCAAGTTTTTCCTCTTCCCCAGAAACACCTGCAACTTGTACAAGCTTGTTATTTGCTGTATTTTCTGCTTCTGTGCATGAAGCCTCCAACACTCCTGGATTTAAAAGAACACTCTCTCTTGATCCTTTCTGTTCTTGGAGTTGTCTGAGCTGAGCTTGGATGCTTTCTTTCTCTCTGCTTTGCTTATCATATTGTTCTTGTAGGAAGTTGTAATCATCTTTCTGCTGTTTCAGCTGTTCCCTGTGATGCCTGTCTTTTTCTTGAGCTTTTTTTATAGTGTCTTTGCGAGATGCCAAAGCTTCCTGAAGTTTTTTTTGAAGTTGTTCTTTTTCTTGTTCAAGAGCTGAAATTCTCTCTTTCAGAGCAGACTTCTGGTTTTCTTCAAGATTTATAACTTCTGAAGTATTTTTTTCATTTTCTTCATTATCTTTTGGGCTTTTATTGTTTTCAACAACTTTGTCAGCAATTGTCTGACTCCCCATGATTCCATCTTTAATCGGAACAGTATCTGTCCTACCTTGCAAGCTTTGCCTCATCTCCTCAATCATTGCCTGCAATTGTGCTTCAGTTGTTTCTTTATCTTGCAGGTCCTTCCGGATGCTCTGCAGCTCAGATTCCTTTTCAGAAAGCAGCTGAATTAGATACTCTTCACCGGGCTGGCTTCCAAGATTCACTTCTCTGCTTATCATGCTTGTTGAACTTTCTTCCCCTTCAGCTGCTTGAGCCACTGAGGGTTCCGATTCATGTTCTCTTTGTAACTGTACTAATTCATTCTCCAGCTTGCTAACTTTCTTCAGAAGCTCCTTCCTGTTAGCAAGTGCTGCTTGCAGCTTCCGCTTGACTTGCTCATTTTCTTTTTTCAGAAGTTCAACTTTATTTACTAACAACTCAGTGTCTTTACACACTGCCTCTGTCTCATGCTGGTGCTCAGATGTCCCACATTTCAGATATGTATCTTTCGCTTCTATGTTCTGATCTTTTTCTTCCAGATACTTTAGTAATAGACTTGTTTGCTCTTTCAGACTCTTCAGTTCATTTCCTAGAGAAAATTTCTCTTCATTCAGCAGAACCATTTTCTCAGACATGCTAACACTGATCTCTGTCATCTGTTGGTCTTTCTCCAGCAAGGTTTTTTGCAGGTTCTCTATAGACCTGGTATGTTCAGCAATAAGCTGTTCCAGGCTTGCTGCTTCTTGCCCCTTTGAGGCTAAGTTTTGGTAAAGTTCTTTTATCTCAGCTGTACTCTTCCTCAAAAGCTGTTCTAGATCAAGTACTTCACATTCCTTCTTCTCAATCTGGCTTCTCAGATCTTTTAGTTGCACGTCCTGGTCAGAAAGCTGAAGTTGTGCTTCATCCAAGTCATTTTGCAAAGCTTCAATTTTTATCTCTTTGGATTTAAATTCATTTCTAAGGCTCTGGATTTGTTCTCTGAGAAGACTGCTTTGACTTTCTGACAGCCTCTGCTTTTCTGAAAGAGCTAGATTGTCTTCAAGTTTCCTCACTTGCTCTTTTAGTTCCGTTATGGTAGAAAGTTCCTTCATCTGACACAGGAGCTGATCTCGTTCTTCAGTCAAAACACAAAATGCACTGTCAGAATCCTCTATCTTTTTTCTGTATTCCTCAGCCAACTGGTTTAGCCTATTTATTTCTGCATCTTTTTCTCCTAGATCTTTCTTATAGGATTCTTCTGATTTCTGCAGAATTATTTGCAGTTCACTAATTTGTCTTTTCAACCTGAACAGTTCTTCAGATTGAGAGATGCCAGGCTCTGGATCTGCTGTAGAATCTTGCATTGCCTCATTCTCCTCTCTGCAGGGGACAGTACTCCCCTGGGGCACTTCTTGAAGACCAATTCTGTTTTCCTGAAGCACACCAATTTCTATTTCGCTCAGTAATGAGCAACTGCCAAATTCATTTTGTGTATCTGAAGCCTTTTGTTCTTCCCTCTCAAGAAACTCTGTCTGGGAATTACCTTCCAGCTGGTCAGCTGCTTCTCCTGTTCGGTTACCTGTAGAAGTTAGATCATTTGGGCCCTTGAGCTGCCTTTTCAGAAAATTTATTTCTTCTTGGGCTTCTTTCAGTTCCAGCAGCAAAACTGACAGTTCTTTCTGTTTCTCTGCAGCAAGATATTCTAGAATTTCAGGTGGACAACTTCCCTCAGTAAACTGCTCACTTCTGGTGGGAAAGGCACCTGTTCTTGCCTAAAAGAAAGTAACAGGTTTCAATTTTCCTTTGAATCCTCTGAAAGAGTCACTTCTGGAAGTATCTGCATTCCCCATTTAGTTTAAGGATATCCTTTCTTGAGCTGGCTATTGATATGAATTGTAGCCTCACTAATAACAGGAGGATTTGTCAGGTCATTTCAGTTCTGAAGTTGCAGCATGAAAGATTCTGGCTTTAGAATTAGACCATAACTATAACTTCCTATGCCATTATTTCCCATTCTCTCTTGATTCCAAGAGAGTATGATTCTGAAGTGTTTCAATTCTGCTGCGATTCTCAAAAGCCCTCCAGTGTACTTATCCAGGCACATTTTCCTGGCATCCTATCCATAGTCTCTGAATGAGGAGGTTTTGCTCTCCATTCTATTTGTCAATTTAACACAGCAAAGAAAGAGTGTAGAAGCCCATATTCCCACCTATGTCCATCTCAAAGTGAGAGCACTAGACAAAGCACCTGTATCAAAGTGCTTGGCTTTTTCCAAACCTTAAGGTTTCCTCCCACCCTCAAAAACAGATAACAAAAGAAAAGCAGTCACAAATCCTTCCTAGAAAGAACGAATCAGCAGCCCGCCAATAAGTCAACTTCTTGTGCTGTAAAGGCTCATGACTCCATTCCTCAGCCAGGAGGGCAGAAACAGTTTATGGGGAATCGCTAAAGGAGAGCACTCCCTTACAACCTGCTGCAGTGTCACAACCACCTTAAGTTACAGGATGTTACTAAAACAGCTCTCTGGGGCTTTTAAACTAAATACAGATGCATACAATACTGAGAGGAAAAAAAAAGAGTTCCAGACAAAATTTTTACCTCAGGGAGCATTGAAGTGTCATCAAAAGGCTTTTGCACTTCAGAATTCAGCGGTACTCCTGACACACCTAGTGATAAAAGGAACACCACCAGCATAACATGTTGCATGTAAAGTCAGTATGTAAATGGAGACAATAGATGAGACTGGAGCTTCTCTAGTTTCCAAGGTCAGAAAGACAAAAGACAAAAAAAAAACCAGAAGAGTTTGAACCTGCATTGCACCACACGTCCCCAATAGCTCTGCATATGCAAGACCTCCTGCATGTGCTGCATGCTGGCATCACCTAAGTCTGCACTATATGTAACCTCTGCAGAAGAATGAAGAGGTAAAGAGACAAGTGAACTAGGTAGCAGATTGGTTTTGTGTTTTGTTTTTCATTGGTGGTTGTGGTTGATTGGTTGGGGCTTTTTTAATTTGGGTTAGTGGGGTGGTGGTAATTCCAGACATAAAAAGACATTTGCTGGCTTGCAGAGGGGAACCCACTTCACCTTATCTTAATTCTCTTCAATGTCTTATACATCAGCCTTTCCATCTACAAACACATTCTCCTTCAAACCCTTCTTTCCTTCCCATCTCAGGAACCACTTCTTTCTTCTCTTCTGATATATCCTATCCATCCCACATTACCATATTCTCTTCTACCTCATGTGCATCTTTTCTACGTCCTATACATCTTTAGATTCTGACTTCAAAGATTCTCTTTCCAAATCGCCTTAGATTTGCCCCTGAAACTTCTCAGATTTCCACAATTTTTTTGTCACATGCCTTATTCTGTGTCCTCACCTGTAGAAGAGCAGTCTATGTAAGAGGCTGGAGCTTCCAGAGTCTGCAAGTCTTGCAATTTCACCTCAGGTCCAACTTTTTTGTTCTATTGGTTGAAGAAAAAATACTTAGTTTTGATCTCTGCATTAGAAGACAGGTATCTTAGCTGCCTGCTGCTCTGCCAAGTTTTAAGTAAAAACTATCAGTCCCAACTTTAGATACAACTCTGATGCCTAAGAAAGATATTTTTAAAAATTGGTAAATTGGTTTTGATGTTAAGCAGAAGACTAACACCTATCTCAGCGGGTTATGATACTGATGAATGCAGATTCTACTAACTTCCTTCCCATCTTTACTGCTCCAAAGAGACTTATTACAAATCCATAACCTTTCACTGAATCATCCAAGTGGAGAAAGTGAGAAGTCATGTGGTTATCACTATACTCACTGTGCCTCACTACTCCAGCAGATAAGGAATCTGGAGTCTTCCCAGGAAAGTTACCCCAGGCTCCTCTACACAGATAACAAACCACCCCACAACAATCTATTAACTGCTGTATGTCTCCTGCTTCTCTGTCAGACAGGACAGAACTTGATTGTTGAACAAGACAGAACACACTGGAAAAAGCGGGGAGATTTTGCCATTTCACACACACAAACTCTTTTTACCCACATAAAGATGCTGAATAAAGTGCTCAGGAAATTGGTTAGTTTGCTGTTGACATCCATACGAGAACTGAGACTTCATCTACTAATTTCTTCATTCTGAAAAGTCCACTTACAAGTTAAAGAGCACCTAAATTGAACAGCAGTATTTCCGGCTAGTTCCCAACACACATTGGCTTTCACCACAATAAACAACTGACACGTAGTACTCCTTCTGTGGGAAAGGGTTTGCATTAGAATACAAAGAGGCTGTAAGTCAGTCCCTAAAAAAAGCTACTCACTCCCACTCTAAAATAAACAAGTGGAAAAAACCCCTACCCAGCCTCACAATGGAAAGACTGAAAACAAAATGAAGTGTTCAGAATTGACTTTTGCTGTAAATACCTAGAATGTAAATACAGGGCACTAACAAGTCACAAGGAAATCATCGCTAGCCCAAATTTCTAGAGCACTTTGCCTTTGCAAGCTCCAAGCACTGAAATGGAATGCATTACATGCATCAAAATAACTTGCGCACATCACCCAAACCCCTGAACTGGGTTTGGATCCACACGTACCTTGGCCTAAAGTCATGGGTAAGATGCACAAATGCACAATATAGGTGTCCAAGTGTAAATTCTTATGTGTAAGCTATTTAGCCAGACTCTTTTTATAATTAAGCCATTGAAATGGACAATTCCAGGGTTGAATTCATTGACCCTTTGAGCCAAGAGGAAGCAGAGACAAGACACCTGACCCAGACTAGCCAAAGGGATATTCCATATTCCATGTCATGCTGGGATAGAAACTGGGGGCAATTACCTGGAAGAGATGGATTGCTGCTTGGGTTGGGCTGGGTATTGATCTGCAGGTGCTAAGCAACTGTACTGGGCATCACTGCTGGTTATTCTTCGTTCTTCCTTTCGCCTTTTAGTTTCCCCTTGTTGTTTTCCTTATCATTATTACTAGCAGTAGTATTATATTGTACTTTAGTTATTAACCTGCTGTTATCTTCACCCATGGTTTTACATTTTTTTAATTCCCTTTCCTGTTCCACCCAGGGAAACGGGTGAGCAAGCAGCTGTGTGGTGCTCAGTTATTGGCTGGGTCTCAATCACAATACCCATCTTCAACACCCACCTTGGTCTAAGTGAATCATATGCTAAAGAACCCGTTACCTCCACTGTCTATAAAGGAGACTAGAAAATAGCTCAAAGGCTCATATCTGCTCTTGAAAAGATCATATGAGTGTATGTGTGTGTGTGAGTGCACCCACTGATCTACCAGCTTACACCTCAACTACAGGCAGCTGGAATGTAAGGGTCTGAAGTCAAGCAGAATGACCTGACTCAAAATGCCTTCTCCAGTTCCAACATGAGTCCCAGATTTCAACTTTTGCCGTAATACTTCACAGTAATATATATACTATTAACTCTTTGTTGGAGAGGAATATATTAGATAAAACACAGTATTTCCTTCCCCCTGCTGGCAGGTTGGAAGAGAGACAGCAGTCTGGAAAGAGCCCAGGCCTTGCTCTAAGCTAAAAATTCTACAAGTTCTTAGTACAGACATAAAGAAGCAGTCATCTCTATCACCTTGCTGACTGAGCATAAAGCAAAGCAGCAGGTATGTAACCTTGCACTGTTCTCACCAACAGACTGACTGCAATTGTACCTGCAGCTGTTCACAGTGGAAGAGTACTAACAGAGTCTACTTGTCTCCCACTGAACAAAGAGAACCCAGCTTCCTCCAGTCAGTCTGCCAGATATCCATCAAGGCAGTAGCAATGGAGAGGGCTGGCTGGCATTCTAGAATGGGAGCTGAGCCTTTGGAATTGTATTTCCTGAGATCTACCTCAGTTTAGCCTATGGTTTTGCTGAAGAACTGACTCATAAGAGGCAGAAAATAGCATGAATATGGATTGGACACAGGATAAAGGACACAGGAATTCCACACAGCCAGCAAAGGGAAATACAATCTCATAAGAAGAAAATACAAGCAGTATTTGGAACCTATTTCCGTCTTTGATCATTAATCCAGTTAATAATAACCTTTCAAAGAGGATTGTTAAAAAAGGCCATAACAGCTTATCTGTTTTAAGGCCAGTCCTTGACCTATTTTAATTGCAGCTTATTTCAGCAGCTTGATAATTACCTGCTTTGCATTTTCTGCGACCATCACAGCTCCCTGCTGAGGCTCCTGGAGAACAAGTTGCAAGTTTGGTATTTCTGAAATATTCAAACACAAACAATTTCTTTGAAAGTTAAAAACCTGATTTAAAGAATAACAGGATATTCTTCCAGGAGCTTTCAACAATAAGGCACACAGCTGTTAGTACCACTAGTAGTGGAGATATATAAATTATATAAACTCATATCTAGTTGAAGATGTCCCTGCTCACTCCAGGGGGGAAGGACTAGATGACCTTTGAAGGTCCCTTCTGCCCCAACCCACTCCATGATTCTATAGTTTGTCATTGGATAATTTGTTTTGTGTTGGGTCTTTTTTTGTTTTTATGCAAACCACCAAAAGAAGATGCTGGTATAAACACTTTTTGGAAAATAACAATTAAAGGACAGCTGATAGAGTTTCAAGTTTAAGAAATACTTTTATAAAGGAGAAAAAAGAAAGAACTAATGTAGGAAAATGTTTTAAATTTTATTTGGCTAAAAATGAAATGAGAAATTGTTAAAATTAGAAAAGAATAAGACACTCAAGGGCTATGGTCCAAGCCAAGATTGGTGCAAGAACTTAGCTGCTGTTTGACTCAGAATATTTTTACACTTACATTTCTGTAAACTGGCATATACAGTAACATAGATTTATCTTAGGTATGCCATGGTATGTGATGAAATGACTGGCTGCCTTCGATCTCTGTTCTGTTAGGGACAAAAGTCTTGTACTTTCCAATTCTGAGCATTCAAAGGACATATGTCCTGGTTTCAGCTGTAACAGAGTTCATTTTCTTCAGAAATTTCAGAATTAACTTCAAGAGTTAATTCTTCTTCATCAGGTGCTGAGCAATTGTACCATGCATCACTGTCATTTGTTAGTTTCTGGTTTGTTTTGGGGTTGGAGTTTGGGTTTTTTTGGGTTTTTTTTTTAGTTTCATATTTCTCTTTTTGTTATTTTCCTTTTCACCATTTTCAGTAGTAGCATTATATTGCATTTTATTGAAATAATTAAACTGTTCTTACCTCAACCCATGGATTTACCCTTTTTCCAATTCTCCTCCCTATCCCACTGGCTGCGTTATGAACCAGCAGTTGTGTGGGACTTATTTGGCAGCTGGGGTTAAACCACGACAACACAGCATTAACATATGGTACAATGTTTTAATTTGTACCTCTTTAAACCCTTTTCTATATATAATCGGCCATACAAAATGGTATTTGTCAAGTTAAAAGTACATATTTTGAGAAGGTTCAGATGAATTGGTTTTATGAATTCCAATATCTGGAAAGCAGTCTGTCTGTTTGCAGTGAAAATTGCTTTCTTTTATCAAGTCATACCACACTGTAGTGCTTTAACAACTTTTTCTTCCTAAAGTGAACTAGGGAAAGCCTTATATCTAATGTTAAATTATCTACACAATGACTCTGAAAAGCAATCTTGAGCTCCCAATCCAGATGTTTGCTATCTTAGAAACTGCCTGAATTTCATAGGCTTTTCCTGAAGATAACAGAATCAGAATCATTTAGGTTGGAAAAGATCCTTAAGATCATCAAGTCTGACTGTTAACCTAACTCTTGCCTATTTTCTTAGTGTAGAGGGGAAAGTAGAAAAGGGTAAACTCAGAGACATTCAATCACTCAAAGAGCTGCTTTGAGAAAAGGTTAAGGAACCCAGGTGGTCAGTAAAGAGAGCAAGAGGGATACTAGTAAAAGGGGCTGCTAAGCCCGTAAAAATTAAAAGACTGTACAAATACTTAAAAAATGTTTACATGTTAGAAAATGATAGTTAAGTAGTTTGGAAGCATTTGCTGAATCATAGAATGGTTTGGAAGGGACCTTCAAAGGTCGTCTAGTCCAACATCTGCAACGAGCAGGAACATCTTCAACTAGGTCAGGCTGCCCAGAACTACATCCAGCCTGGCCTGGAATGTCTGCAAAGATGGTGCATCCACTACCTCTCTGGGCAAGCTGAAGTCTGCTTGAAAATCATCAGAAATTGCAAAATGTAAGGTAACTATATGTAAACCCTTACTTCATTCTACTCAAGTTAGGACTGGAGTACTGTGGGCAGTTTTAGACATCCCACTTGAAATAAGACTGATAAATTAGAAAGTCATCAGGAGATGAAGAGGACTAATAAAATATTTGGAACCTACAGAGTAGGTTTGAAAGATGATGAGTTTTCACATGTTTCCATTTAATCCTTTGGTGCATTATATTTTTTCTTTTCATTTTTAAGAAATTACATCACCCAGTGTTAAAACTGAAAAATAAGTCAGTAACCAAATGTTCAAGACACCCACTGGAAACAGAATTACAACAGAAAACAGCTTGTTTTGAAGTAAACATGTAGGCACACATGCATAGGGAAAGACCTTTTAAGTGATGTGACAACGAAGTTCTAGAAGGCACTGCATTGTTCAGGTGGAATTCCTTTCCATGAAGGAAGGACTTGCTTTTTAAGAAAGTTGATGGAATCCTTCCAGGTGCATTTTGGATATACTTAATCTTAACTCAGGGCATGATATCAGAAGGACTTCTGTAAGCAGTACTGTAAGGCCTTTGATAGGATTCCCACACCAAAATTCTTGCCACTAAATTGCAGAGATACAGGTTTAATGGATGGACTGTTAGATAGATAAGGAACTGGCTGGATGGTTGCATGCAAAGAGTTATAGTCAATGGCTCCATGTGCAAGTGGAAACCAGTAATGAGTGGTATTCGTCAAGGGTCCACACTGGGACCAATACTATTTACTATGACACCATAACTTGAAGTCGAAAACTGTGGGAATTCATCTTTTTATACTACAATTCTGACAGAGTGGTAATATTACTGCTACCAGCCTACATGACTAGATGCTCAAAAACAAGTCTTTTTTTGTTTTAATGTGGCACATGTATGGGCCCTTTACTGTTTCAGCAAAATGTACCAAAAATACCCACACCAGGAGCACCACCTGCAGATTGTCAGCATTTTGATCAGGGAGAAGCTGCTACTTCGGTTTTATCTTGTTTTGTACAATCTAAGAAGGTGCTAGTGCACAGTGTCTTGGAATGAAAAAATTATCCTACCATCTTAGGCATAACTGACATTCAAGGGACAAGAAACCAAATAAACCAAAATATTCACTGAATTTAATATGCCTATCAAAATAAGCCAACATTGGCACCCTTTTATTGAAAATCCTGCAAGCGCATAATATTACCTCCTTGCCTTCATCCTCGTTTTTTCATGTCTTCTCCCTGTTCTTTGCACTATCACCATAAATCATACACGCAGGAATACGAAACACATGAACCATGCAGGTAACAAGTTCTATCCACTCATGGCCAAAACACCAACCATTGCTTCATATCACAGGACACCACCATGCAGGCAGGCCTATGATGCACAGTCCAGATGGTTTACTTATTTGTTTCTGTCAGTCTGCTCACTGCCTAAGATTCAAGCAGTAGCTCTTCCCTTTAGAATTAAATTCTATTTTAATCACTGGAAAGAATCATACAGGGATTTTTAAAGATCTTGGCAAGAAAAGCATAATGAACCAGTAACCACGGTCATGTTTATTAGCTAAAAATAGGCAAGAATAATTCTTAAATTCTTTAAAAATATTAAAACAGGTAAGGATAATCATACTACCTTCAGTCTCCTGTATTTCCAAGCTTTGCATGGGTAGAGGTGAAGTCCCTTTCTGATTCTCCTGATCTATTATTTTTTCCTGTGAAGTTGTTTCATCCTATTTAAACATAGGATGGAAAGATAAATTTCAATACAGTTTATACATACACTTTAATCTTCCCGTGAACCAAATCCATTAGAAAACTTTAAATTACTCAGACTGACTCCTATTTCTTCCCAGGCTTCCATAGTTATAAATTGTCTGCACATCAGCTGAGAGAACCCATAAAAGCCTTTCTCAAGAATATGTCAAAAAAGAACTTCAAACATTTAATTCCACTTCAGTTCTTCAGCATATGGGAAAATTTCAGGAGACTGATATGAAAAGATCATACCTGTTTCTCCAGTGCAGAGACCTGCGTTACTGACTGGGATTTCAGCTCATTCTGACAGCAGACAGATTCTTCAGATTTCTGTACAAGTTCATCTAATGGAGAGGAAAAAGTGGAACTAGGGTGGATTCTTGCCTTTTCTGCCAAAACATCCAATTTACATGTATGCTCAAGAGTATGAGATCACTTATCTCTCAGTCACAGTTTCAGTTTTGGGCCATAACAGGGCTGGGGAAAAAACTCTTTCAAATAATAGCCTGAGGCAAGATAGTGTTATTAGTTCTAATACAAGCTTACAGAGAAAATGTTTTCCTCGGTTGTTTTACTTATAATTTCAGTAGAAATTCAGACTCTAATGAATGTGGCATATCTAAAAAGAACTTACATAAGCTGATAGAAACAAATCCAACAAGTTATTAAAAATGAATTTAAAAATTTCAATGTGTTTCAAGAAATCTACAAGCCTCGAAAGATCATAGGCTGGGACAGTACACAAGAAAAGCATCAGATATGCTGCCCTGCTCTTACGCTCCTCCTCTTGCAACTGGCTTTGGTCACCACCAAAGACAGAAACGTGGGATCACACTAAAGTGACCTTTAGTTTGACACAATACAAGCACTCCTACGTTCCTATGCAATTAGGAATTGTTATACCAAGACTTTCTTATGAGTTACTACAAATACAAAAACAAATAGAAGGCAGCCCAATGATCCTTAAGCTCATGAGAAAGTGCTTCACTGAACTGCTGTGTTTGCTTACCTTGTAGTTTCTGTATTGTAGCACTGTTGTTGGCAGACAGCACCAACAGCCGGTCAACATCCTGTTTCAGCCAATCATTTTCAGCGACAAGGGCAACGTGGCTAGACTGCAGCTCTTGCTCAGCCACCTTAAGACAACTGATCTGCAGGTTTTTCTCTTCCACCTCCAGCCTTTGTTCCTTCTCCAGGTCTTTACACTTTGCCTCTAATTCAGCTTGTGCTCTTCTTGCTTCTTCCAGCTGCACCAAGAGACACTGCACCTCCTCCTGCAAGCAATGGGAGGACAGCTTCCTCTCAGCTAGTTCTAGCTCCATCTTCTCTCTGAGATCCCGAGACTGTTGTCTCTCTGTATCTAGGACATCTCTCAGGGAACTTAGATCCACTTCCATCTTCTGGCACTGACCTATAAGCGTCTGTAAAAGGATATGGAAATTAACTCTCAACTAATTCAATACCTTGTCAAGGCAAAGTACCTCAATTATATTTTAAGCTTGACATTAAATCCTTTTCAAATACCTACATAGCAGAAAGGAGGAAATAAATATGGCAGAAATCTCAATTTGATTGAATGAAACTGCCCTACTATTTACAAATTGAAAGAAAGCAATGCTGGGAGAAACAAGAACTCTGAATTTTGGTAAAAAAAAGTCTTAATTTAGAGGAGAGGAATGTAAAGGAAAGAAATAACAGAACAGTGTCCACGAGTTCTCTTTTAGAGGAAAGAAAGCTTCCTGAAAAGGGAAGGACTGCAACAACAGAGGGGACTCAACAACTACAGTACAGTTAAACAAAACAAAGCAAAACAAAACAAAAATGTATGCGTGAAATGGGTTAAAAAAATGCTGAAATAGGGAACTGGAAGTAACAGAGTGCTTCACAGTGCCCAGTGCTTCAAGAAAGATCCCAAAAGTGGTTGACACTGACCAGAGATTTAAGAACCACAGAACAGAAAAAGACCATACATTTGCCAGAACTCCTTTCATCAGACTTCCTTCTCCTGTAGCTGTGGAGGGTCAGAACAGCAGCATAGCTGGTTTCAGGAGAAGGCTGATGAGGAGCTCTCTTTAGTTATGAATAGGAAGAAAAACTTCAGACACATGGCCTCAAGTTTATGTGTTCCAAGGTCTCTGTCTGACCTTACAATGTGCATGAGGGGAGTCAAACACACAGAGGGGGAGTCAGGGGACCCCAGCATCCATGCCATTAAGGCATCCATGCCACCACTCCATGAAACACCCTGGTGAGCAATGTAATCAGCAGCAAGCACAAATCAGCTCACTGAGGTTCTTCACCTCTTCCTGGAGGTCAGAGGTCCCACCAATAAGCCTGGCTGGGACACACAGTAAAAGAAAACAAGAGTAGTGCGTGTGTAAAACTTATCAAAGCGAAGTTCAGCACTAGACTGGCTAGAGATGGTGCAACCTTCTAACATGAGACCAATACAGTATTTTTCTAAAGGGATGGAGAATTATTTTTAGAAGTTCAGCTATTATAAAAAAGTAATTAAAATACACTCATACCTGCAAATAAGCTGTTGAAGAGATTGCATACTAAACCCTGTCTCAAGAGGCACATGTATAGATAAACATATATGCACAACTTGACCTCATTCTCCTCACACTCCAAAATGATTAAATGAGAGCCAATAAAACTCCAAAAGCTATGTCATCGTATCAGCAAGTTCTTAGCAAGACATACCAAAGAATATCTGTCTATGCTCTGATCTGGCCAGGATAATGCAGTCCAGAAACAGCAGCATGGAGTATGGATAGACTTTGTCTCGGTCCACCTGCCCAGAATCTGGGTCACTAGAGGTGGCTGCTGTAGCACCCCTATTCCTGTTATTTGCCTGCACCTACTACAACCTATGCATAGAAACCTGCAGCTCTAAAACATGACTGAGGGAGCCCCCAGCTGAGTTCATGACGGAAAACTGGTGCCAGAAACAAGCTAATCTGGAAACTTCTGACCTATTGACAAATGACCCATCCACCACTTACACACGAGAGTAAGGCAATAAGTAAAACATGAAAAGGTACCTGGTTTTGTTGTTCAGCAGTACTTAGCTCCTGTTGCAGCAATTCTACCACCTGAGCTCGTCCCAGCAGAGCTGCTTCCTGCTCCTCTAACTTTCTCTGAAGTGTACGCAGGTTCTGTGACAAAGACAGTGCTATACCAGTATCTGCGAGGCTAACGTAAGAAGGCAGGATTTCCTGGTTTCATCCCTACACCTAGTTTTCATAACAGTTACTTTAATAGCCTGGATAAGTTGACTTTTGTTAATACTTATTCTGGAACCTCTGTGCAGTGGGATGAGCTCACCGTTGCTTCACAAATAGGGAACTGGAACACAATGATATAATACTTCTTTTAAACTGTTCTTTCTTTTCAACTGATAGCAAATGAGCGTATTGAAGCTAGGACTCTGAAAATCCAAACCTGCATCCCTCAAAAACCCAAACAGTCAAATCATATCTTCTCACCCCTTCTGAGTTACTTTGATGAGAATTGCTCTCTTGAGATGTCATCAGACTGCTAAAATTTATTTTCCTTTCTCATCCCATAATAAGATTATTATATCAAATATACCTGCTGCATTTCTACTTCCAGATCTGACGGGGCCACTATCTTGAGCAATTCAGCTCGGTGCTGGTGAGCCTGCTCTTCCAGGAGAGCTTCCTTCTCTTGAATCACTTCCTGCAAGGAGCTCAGCTGAAAACATAAGCTACAAAGTAAATAAAACAAACAAAAACCCCAACAAACCAAAAACCAAGAAGCTGATGAGCTTGACAGACACAGGCTTGCTTTCAGCATGCACCAGCATATTATGTATGCAATTAGGTCTTCAGCTTTATAATCCTATATGCCACCTCAGTCAAGTGGTATCTTTTTCTGTCTAATATGTATATATTAACTGATAGTATTTCAGAAAGCAAAAACACAGAATTTCATCTACAAATAAGCAAAATGATAAAAATATGATTACAACATAATTCCAAGTCCACAAAACTTCTGGGGTTTTATTTGTACTGGAAAGAGCCCAATTCACAGATGAAAAGTTAAACCTGCAATGCAGAGTATTAACAGAAATCTTTCCAAAAATAAACACAATGTAACATAACAGCTGTTACTTTATGTGATAAAAAGCTCCTCTGCACATTCACAGTAGAACAGAGAGGGGCAATGGTAGATCTAGGACCTGCAAGAATGCTTTCAGACTGTGGGTCAAAGGGCCTGTGTGTCCACAGTATCAGCAACTGTGGAGACTAGAGCAAGTGAACTTAAGTGCAGTTCTTCAGCACTTTCTGCAGTTCAACTGCAGTGGGACCACAGGTCAGAGGGCCTGTGTGTATATAGTGCTAGAAACAGGATCGAGTATCAGTGCACAAGTGATTGTATGAACACTAGTGAGGATCAAGCCAGACTAGCTGGCAAGGAGGTGAAGTAACCTGGAGCTAAGACAAAGAGGGGATGTGGCCCAAGAGACCAACCACAGGCAGATTTGGCTGCTGGATGAACCAGGGAGGTTCTGGCCAGCTACCAAACACCACAGGGTATTGAAGGTCTTCAAGGATGAGACCTGCTTTTAGAAACATAGAATCAATGAGTCTGGAAAAGACCTTTAAAATCATCAAGTCCACCCTTTACCCCAGGACTGCCAAGTCCACCACCAAAGCATATCACTTTTGCGTATACGTAAATCTCTAAGGGAGCTGGCTACTGGAAAGACCAGGAGAGCCCTGGTCAGCCGTATGCATGTACATGCCTGTGTCTCTAAAAGTGAAAGCACAGGGAGGCTGGCCACCAGAAGAATCAGGATCCCTGGTCAGGTGTGGTGATGGGGTGTGTGTGTGCACACAAGCATTAACACATGCATTTTTCTAAAATGCAAGCCAGCACATGGGGGTGGCTATTGGAGGGACCAGTGGAGTCCCAGCCAGCTCTGTGCACATGTGTGAGCAATGCCTCTGTACCAGCAGCTGGAGTAGAACTGTGGGTCCTGAGGCTTTGCATGTCCACATGCCAGCAACTGCGGAGACCTAAATCCAGGGACCAGTTACTGGGCAGATTGAGTGTCTAAGCACAGCTGTTGGCAAGATCCACAATGTACATCTGTATACTCTCATCTGAGCTGCCAGAGGAATAATGTGAGGATGCTGGCACTGTGTATGTGAGTGCTGGGTGCTTCTGGCTGCGTTATCTATATGGCTGGCCATACATGTATACAGGAGTGGCAAATGTGCACCAGCTGGGAACACATTCTCAGCCACATTACTGGCTGGACTGAGGCGCACAGAGCTTTGACAGCCTTGTCTCTGCCAGCCTGCAGGACTTAGCCAGATTCCCTAGCAGCAGCATGGCCTCAGGAACAACTGTGTCTCAAGTAACAAGACGCATGGGAATGGTTCAAAGCTGCATCAGAGAAGGTTCAGACAGTACATTAGGAAACATTTATTTACCAAGAGAGCAGTCACACACTGGAACTGGATTACCAGAGAGGTGGTCAATGCCCCAAGCCTCAGTGTTAAAGAGGCATGTGGACAATGCCCTTAATAGCAACGCTTTAACTTTTGGTCAGCCCTGAAGTGGTCAGGCAACTGGATTAGATGATTGCTGCAGGTCACTTCCAGCTGAACTATCATTCAGCTGTTCAGTGTAAATACTAGAGTGGGAAACAGACACACAGACTGAAGAATAGATAGTTTTTTGGTACCTGTGTTGCATATTTGATTTCAGCATCTTTCAGATTCACTTTGGCTAGAGCCAGCTGTTCCTTCAGATCCTGAACAGTCTCCTCTCGCTCCCTGAGGAGTTCTTTTAGGGCTTCAGCTTCCTCTCTATGTCTTTCACTTGTATTTTGGTTATTCTGACACTGCCAGAGGAAAGAAGTGGGGAAGAAAAACAGAAGAAAGTATTGCTGGTCAATAAAATAAATAAATAAATAAATAAATAAATTTGGAATGCTTTTGCACACTGGGTTCCTGACCAGATGCTTATTTCTAAAGTTCTTAATTTTTTTTAAACTTTACACTTCTCTTTGCTTCTTTAAATGAAGTTGTCCAATATCAGGTAACCATTTTTCCTATTCTGTGTAGATATGAACAAGGTGTCTCACTGGGAACTGTCAAATCACATTGGAATGCCTAATACCATGAATGCTTACCACAAACTAATATATATCATGTCCTTAAATAAAATATAATATGTAAACCACAATATAACCAACTTCATTTGTGAGGCTTTTTAATTTCACAGATTTCTATAATACGAGAAATTAAACAGGTTTTTAATTAGCAATAGAAGAATATACTCCATATGACAAAGGGACAGATATTAAATAACCTAAACTACAGAAAACACCCATGGAAATCTCTTTAGACTAAAAGGATTTATAATAATGAACCTGTTAGAAACAAGCAAAGGGAACGTACAATCAATCATACAATCATAGCATAGTTAGAGTTGGAAAGGTCCTAAAGATCATCCAGTTCCAACTCCCCTGCCATGGGTAGGGACACTTCACACTAAACCATGCCACCCAAGCGTCTGTCCAACCTGGCCCTGAAAACCAGCAGGGATGGAGCATTCACAGCTTCCTTGGGCACCCTGTTCCAGTGGCTCACCACCATCACAGTAAAGAACATCTTCCTTATACCTTATCTGAACTTCCCCTGTTTAAGTTTGAACCCATTACCCCTTGTCCTGTCACTACAACCCCTAAGGAAAAGTCCACCACCGGCATCCCTACAGGCCCCCTCCAGATACTAAAAGGTTGTTAGGAGGTCTCCACGCAGTCTTCTCCAGGCTGAACAGCCTCAACTTTCTCAGCCTGTCTTCTTACAGGAGGAGCTCCAGTTCCCTGATCATCCTCGTGGCCTCCTCTGGACTTGTTCCAACAGTTCCATGTCCTTTTTATGTTGAGGACACCAGAACC
>WYDI02022151.1:0-24798 GCA_009867235.2 Psittacus erithacus | reverse complement strand
GTTATACCTTAGTTACTGGACTGTTCTTATCTCAACCCGTGGGAGTTACATTCTTTCGATTCTCCTCCCCATTCCTTCGGGAGCTGGGAGGAGAAAAGCAGGGGGAGTGAGCGAGACTGCGTGGTTCTGAGTTACTGGCTGACTGGGTTTAAACCACGACAAGGAGTTACCACTGACCAAAGCACTCATGGAAGGCATCTTCTTACATGGCTTCAGACATCTATTTTCTGCAACACAAATTTAGGCTTTTAATAATTCATTAGCACGAGATTTACGGAGTACAAAAGAATTAAGGATTTGTGCCAAATTCTGGATGTCAAGACAGTTGTGTTAACATATTAAAATATCATGTTCAGTAGTTATTAAAATGATATATAGTGTCCTACAATGATGTAAAAGTCTCTGAAAGCTTTACGGGCAAAACACTTTAAAGGGATATAGTCATAATTAATTGCCTTTGAAACCATATATTAATACCAGAAAGAATTGACAAAAAGCTGTATGAACATTGCTATCTGTAAAATGCTCCTGATACATGTAGCTTAGTTTTTATTAAAAATTGTCATCTTCCCATCAAAATTATTCAGCTGTCTGGACATCATTCATCTCAGACTTTCCAGTCTTTCAGTGTTGCTCAAGTTCACTGCTAAAGGCCCTCCAACACTGTAACGGACAAGAACCTTCTAGTGTGAGAGAGGAGTACAGAAAACACTTTTGCTGAATATTTGTATTTTTTGGAAGGCAAAGCACTGCCTCTTAGCTAACATGAAGGTAAATATTTTATGGGGGGAAAAGCGAATCAAAGTCCCTAGAATTCTGGGTTTTTTACACTCTCAACTTTCATTGGTTTAGGTTGCTTCTTCATACTGGTTTTAATACTCAAGCTTTCCTAGTTATTTCTCCTAAAGCTATGCTGTACCTATCCAATATTGTTTCACCATGAAACAATTCAAAACAAAAAAGGATTCAAATCACTGCAGTGAAATGCTTACAAGCCATTAGACATTAGTTGTCAGTATTTCACACACCAGAATCCTTCTGATAACAGACTTTCCAGGAGAACAGAATTCAATTTTTGCCTTTATTGTGGACTTGCAGAAAAACTAAAAATGAAAGGGACACTAGGAGATGAGTACTGTGTGTGTCATGGTGAATTAGTGTGGAAGACAGCTAGCCCCTAAAGTGAGTGGAAGGTGAGAAAAATGGCCCTGATGCAGCTGAAAAGAGACACAATACAGGCTGAAGAAGATTTGGCGAAGCCTGAAGGAGTCCTGTGTGAGGAGAATTAACTATTCTCAGATGACAGGGAGACACAGTCAAGATGTGTCAAGCAAGAATGGATACCAAACCTGGAGAAAGAAATTTTAAATCTGTTACATTATACAAGTTTTCTGTTATTTCTCTTCAGATACCAGCGTCCTAATAGATTTTCCTTTTCTCTGCATTGCAGTAAGCACTTGGAGGTCTCACAGACTACTTTTTACAGTGAAGGAAAAATTATAGATGTGAAGTCTGTTTATTTCAAATATAAACTAATTTTATTTTCATTCACACCTGCTATGGAAAAATAGATTAAAATCAGCATGCAAGGCACACGCTTCTTTAAGTTACATCTTTTCCAGACACTTAATATCAACTTAGTAGAGAGTAGCATTTCCTTGAGGACCAGATTTAAACAAAACTCAAACTGAAACATGTTCTACTGCTTACACATCTCCCTGTATTTGTTAGTTTACTTAATTTAAAAGATAGAACCTTTTCATATCTTTCCAAGACTGAATATTTTTGAACAGAACAGAACAAACAAGCAAACACCCCCAAACCAATGAACCCAACACCAAAATGCTAACTCAACATAAAGCACATCTACTAGCTCCTTCTACTTCTTTCCCGTATACTAGATGTATCTATTTTTGCCTTAACTTCACACACAGTGACTATATTTGCCATGTTAATTTTCTCTTTGGCCTGTTAATAAGTTAGGAGATAAAGCAATGGAATACAGCAAGAGAACAAGTTATACATTATGGATTAAATTGCACAAACTACTCACTGGCTGTAGTAAGGAACACTTCAGAAGAAATAAAGAGAGGTCTCGATAATGCAAGATTTTGTGGTACTGTTCAGTGTTCAAAGAGCTGTACTACAGCCTCATATCAAGTACAGCTGATTCTCTCCTTTGAACTTGTATGCTTTTCTGTGCTGCCATCTGCTTTGAGGGAGGACAGCAGACAGATTTCCTCCTGTTTAGCTTGTAAGTAATATAGCACATCAGTGTCTTCCTTTTTTATTTTTTTTCATTTTATTGAAGGTAATGACATCTCCAACAAATTAAACACATAAGGAAAATAATGAACAGCCCTTAGAGGATACTTATAAGCAGCATTTTAGTTTACATTCTCAATTCAGAATTCACTTTGAGGATTTAATTTATTTTTTTTTCTCCTAATTGTCGCAGTATCATAATCCCTTTCATGGATCTCCATATATTAGAGAATGATAAATAGATCACAGTTATCTCAAGGATAAGAATGACTTTCAATAAGTGTTGAACAGTTGGACAGCTCTGCTGGAAACAAACTTGGTCTAAATATATCCCAGATGTATTCAATCTGACACCAACTGTACAGAACCTTAGAAAACACTTCTTGTGAAGGTCTGCAGGGTTCAACAGTGCTACTACCTCTTGGGAGTTCACTGTATTACTGTAACTTTGTTTGACATGGGCTCTACACAGAGCTCATAAATCAGTGCAGAAGAGCATGGTGAAAGAAGATCTGGGATTATTCCACTGACAGAGATAACCGTATTCCTGTTATTTCACCACCAAAATCTACCTTTTTTTTTCCCCTTATAAGAACTGGATCTACCAGAAACATGTGTATCTTGTTGGTGTAGGAGACAGCACATGCAAAAATGATTTTGAAGGATTTTCAAGGAAAAATACCTTACATAGGTAGAATTACATGCTGATACATGAATGTTACAAACTACAGGTCAATTAGCATTCTTTCTATTGAAATGAATGTAGTTTTAAGAATGCGCTACTAATAGACATTCTACAGTTAGGTATATTATCAGGAAAAAAATAACTTAGTATTTCAGTGTTCCAAGTTCTCTTGAGCTTGAGACTACACATGTTTAGTCGTCTTTCATGTGTACATTTTATGGCATTGTGGTTAAGCTTTGTACCTACAAGGGTGAAGTACAGTCTGCTCTTGAGTAACACAGTGTGAGGACTAAGAAGGTCATCATCATTTTCTCAGGTGCCACCTCACGCCTCCTCAACTTCACTTACACTACCAACATCATACTGGCCTAAAATACTATAATTTGTCAGACAATATCTCATATTTTATAATCTGATTAAGCAAAGTCAGAAAGTTGGTGTTACTATAGTGGCTTTACTTCCTGATAGAATCCCACTTCCTTTAGTTAATAGCACAGTATATTTCAAATTTATGGGCAGATGGTTGAATTTCAACTACTCCCCTACACTTAAATAGGCTATTTCCAAGCTGACAGAATTTCAGGAGGTTCATTTATGGAATCATGAAGTTCATTCTCCACAAGGATTTTAGTACTTATTAAAAACTGGATTTCATGACACTCAGTTCAAACATGACATGGTTCTTCAGATTACTGAATTAAAAAAAAAGAAATTAAGACTGAGAGAAGAGGGTATTTTCTTCATCTTCCTGCATCTTGAGTAAGGGCTAGTACTTGTTTCTGTTAAAAGCAGCCAACGGAGAATGAGAAACTGCTGTGGTTTGTGTGACTTTAGGGAACAATAATGTGCAGATGAAGGACTGGCTCATCTTCAGGTGCATCTAGGTGCATGTTTTAATACATCATTCTGGAAATTTTAAAAAATTCATTTTGCTTTGTTTTGTTTTGTGTCTCAATTTGCAGCTCAATCAACCTTTGATTTTTTATTTTTTTTTTGTCTAATCCTGCAGGTGGTTTTTAGTTCAATTGATGGTGCTCATTCCAGTGCCTCTGGAGTTAATGTTTCTTACATGTAAAAAAATACCATCTCAGATACACTGAATTTCATTTAAACTCACCATGGACATCAAACATTATTTATTTTTCAAAGTGGTTTGTTTGAAAAATATGAGAACTTGGTAAATCTAGAAAGGGGGTGCTTCACATCTTTTTACTTCTTGCACTGTAACAAAATCTCTATAAGTATCATGCAATCTGCAATATTGCAAATGGAACAAATCAGAATGGGCATTTCCAAACTGGTTAACATCATTAAATAATAAAAAGAAAAAGAACAGTGTGTATGAATTATAATTAGCCATATATGTTTACAATAAAAATCCTCAATAAGATGCTATTGGCTTTACCAGTTCTTTGCAGTATGCAAAATTGCCCACATAACAACGCTGTGCAGATTTGAGGTTGCCATGCATGTCTGGTTCTAAATGTGATTATTTAAATACATTTTGAAACATATATTTGGTCTCCTAGAAGATGACAAGCAACAAGGAGGTGATCCTTCCCCTATGGTCAGCACTGGTGAGACGCTGGAGAACTGTGTTCCAGTTTGGGACTCCCCTATACTAGAAAGAGTATGGACACACTGGAGAGAGTCCAGCAAAAGCCACAATGATGTACTGGTACTGGATTAACTGTCCTATGAGGAAAGTTTGTGACAACTGGGACTGCTTAGCCTAGAGAATAGATGGCTCAGGCAAAAGGAGGGTGCAAAGAAGTTGGAACCAGGCTCTTTTCAGTGCCCAATGGCACAGGTGCTCAGTGACAGGACCAGAGTCAGTGGGCACAAACTGAAACAGAGAAGATGCCATCTAAACATCAGAGAACAGATTTTTGCCAAGGACATGACTGAGCACTGGCACAGCTTAGCCAGGCAGGTTGTGCAGCCTCCATGCTTGGAGATGTTCAGAAGCTGCTTGGATATGGTCCTGGGCAACCTGATCTAGGTGGCCCTCCTTGAGTAGGGCAGCTGAACCAGATGCTCCCCAGCGGTCTCTTCCAACTTCAGTGTTTCCGTGGTTTTGTGATTCTGTATGACCCTCATTAGATCAATATTTTATCATTATTTCAAAATCAATACTGCAAAGATAAATGTAGTATGTGTTTACATTATTGATCATCATGTTTATATTTAATTCATATTCACATTCATATTTAAATTTACTGCCCATATGCACCTCTGCCACTTTAGCTATTTTGCATTATCCATTTCATCGTTCTTTTTGAACTTAAACCTATAGCAAGGTTTGTAAGGTCAGATTGGTTTTTTTTGTTGAACCAGCTGACAAAAAAAAAAAAAAGATGACTTTTCTAACATCAGCAGATGACCTTCAGATTATACTGATGCCCACTCAAATCTTCACAGATATAGAGGTAAAGGAAAAACTCTTGAAATCAGTAATCATTAACATATTATTCCTTGAAAGAATATTTCCTTGAACAATTCCATTTTCTAGCCATTAAAATTTTCTTTCCAGGTGTCCAATGTATCTGACCATGGAATGGAGAAAAGCAAACCACCAACCTAATAGCACAGATAGCTGGATCCCTACCAGCAACTCTACCCTATTCAAAAGAAAGGAGAAATGCCAGATTCCCAGACTTGCTTGTTTAGGGACATCATCCAGGAGAATTACAGTAGGATGGCTATATTGCTGCTGAACTAGTATAACTCCCCCATGAACTCTCTGTGTCAACATAAACATTGCCTTAATATAGTAATTTCTCTCCTCCACAGTAATTATTTGTTTGGATGCAGGGTAATCATTAAAAAAATAAAAATAAAAATGAATCACTCTATCCCTGTTTGGAAAGGGTGTCCACATGGGTTGTTATCACTTGATGGCTCTAGGAGGGCAATTACTTGATGGTTCTAGGAGGGTAATCACACCATTGTGGCTATACAACAGAAATATCACTTAATTACAGTAAAATGCCTGATCTGTCATATATATTTCTTTCTTTTACATCCCATCCATTTATTGGCTACAACAAATATGTTTCTGATGGAATGGTTAAAAAGGATACTAATCCTACACAAGTTTAAAAGAAATAGAAATGAGAGTGAGTCCTTGACAGAAAAGGAAGGGTTAGTCATACTAGAAGGAAATTCAGCTCTAGATTAAGACACCTAAAATTAGTAACATATGTTAAATTAAATGTTTAAGCTCCCATTAGAAGAAGCTAATGTCTAATAAATGCAGCCAGGAAACAACTCATATGAACTAGTGGCATGATTCAGTATCCAAAACAAATACTTTTAGTGTTGCATGAGGTGTTATAGCATAGACAAGGTATCTCTATGGCTTTGGAAGGTACACGGCCTAGCCTACAGAAGACACTTGTCTTACTTGCTAGAGGACAGTATGACCTCTGCAGGATCCGAAAATCAGTCACAACCCACTGCAGATGTCAGCTGTCTGTAATGGAAACTGTTGAATCAGAGTATTCAGGTGCTGCTGAAAAGTGCAGTGCAGAACTTCTAGGAGAATCAATTACCTTCTAGAGTGGTAGCAATGCAGAATTACCTTGTGCAGCTTGAATGACATCAGATGTCTATGTCTAGAAAAGGAAATCCAGTGTGAAATTAATATGAAAGCAAGAACACATGTATACCTAAATTTTGGGTTGACTTACCTCAAATTAAATTCCTGGAACATCTACTTTGCTGTCACCTTAATGGATCTCTAAGCATCATTGTATTAATCAGGTTTTCAGTTCAATTTCCTAAATGTAGACCTCCAGTAATATTTGAGATACCCAGGAATATCCCATTAGACCTTCAGCCATTGATCCAGAAGGACACGAATATTTTGTAGCTCCTGTGTAATATCTGCCAACTCCTTGCATATATATTTTGATTATCTTGGGCACTGCAAATGGCTCTAGAGGTTTATATTTAGGAAACTGAATCAAACCATAGGTTCTTCACTATAATAGTCATTGAGATAACTTAGTAAAAACTAGACACCTAAGGGTCTTAGTCTGGTACTAAATCCAAGGTTCTAGCATCAGAGGAAGCTGTATTTTACTTGGCGACTTGGACACTAGCGATGTCTGTAACAGAAGTTAAAGAAACACTTTTATTCAAACAACTACAAAGCTTCTAGAAGTACAGGGAATATTTCAGTTGCTTTTCTGTATCTGATAGCCTGTGAACAGTAAGACAGATCTAGCATGTCTAAGATGTTCATACTCATCTATTCACAAAAGGCTACTGTGGATAACATCAATAGGCTTATGTCATTCTTGAAAGCATGGAAATACGAAGCACAAATAATCATTTAGCTGTATGCTGATGCACATGGTGCTTTTGTTAGCAAAGAAAGACAGATTTTGTAATGGAAATATTTTTTTTAATAGAAGCTGATATCTCTTGGTCTGTACATATGATAATCTCCCTGTAAATTTTAGTGAACCTTAACAGCCAACATTTTTCACACCAGCATGTTAGTTCTTTGTTCCTAACGTATCCCAGTGAAATGCTCATGAAAGCTCTCAGTTGTGGGAGAAAGCTGCTACATAAGTAAAAAATAAGCCTACAGATTATTCTGTGAAGTAAAATATCATTTGAACTATTTTCTTTTAAATAAAATTTCCCTTTGAGAAGTTAAATATCATCTAGAGTATCTTTTCTTCAGGTATCTCAGTTTGCTGACTGAAAAAAATTCTTATTACTCATGTCATGTCATGTCATGTTTTCCTATTTGTGAAATTGAAAGTACAACAAAAACCTCAGAATTTAGAAGTCTAGAAAACCAGTTATAACTATTGTTCAAACCATGATTTGGTGATTCTCAGTCTTGCCTCCCTGTTTACTAAATTAGCTGGTGCAAAAACTGAACAATTTGCTGCTGATTCTGTGTTATCACAGTCTTTCTGTCATAAAACTCATTATATCTGTTTGCACTACAATACCATTTGCAACTGGCATTCCAAATAGAACGACAAAGAAATTAAGATTCCTTTTAGGGCTTGTGGGTTTTTTATCTCCAACATGAGAGCAAGAAAACATTGTGCAAAGAGTTGCAGAGCGACATTTGAAAGAAGAATGAATATACAAGATATTTTCTGCCCTCTCTGACATCTTTATACTCCACATTTTTTGCAAAGGCCTACTTACTAGAGATTTACCGCCATGTAATAGTGTTTAAACAATCTGCTGAAATATAATATCCTAAGTTATAGTTATGAATGAATAGACCAGTAAAAAGCCTTTCTTGAACTTTAGGAAGAATTTGTATATCTGTCATCAGCACCTTAGCAAAATATAAGTGGAGAAAGTCAACATAAAAGGATTGCTGAGACTTCCATTCAGTTCTGTGCGTTTTTCCCCAAAAGATATATAAAATATCTACTTCTATTCTTCCAAAAAGAGATACTGCCTTCATTAAAGATACATTTAGATAACAAGTATTTGAAACAGTTAAAATAGCAATGCTGCCATTTGTGAGTTGCATGATGACAGAATTATGGAAAGCTAGCATGGTGGTTGAGGGAACACTGCAGTCCACTGTCCGTATTTCAATATCCACTTAAGGTTTTCATTGCTTTGTTTCTTTCCACACATTGCGCTGTTTGGGTTTTTTTTTAACAAAAAAGCAAACCAAACATATGGTGCTTCATCCTCAAAAAGCGTACATTCCTACACCACGTCCAATGGAATTAATTCGCAACACTTATTTTTGCTAAGAGTCGTGCGACTAATCTATCATGCACATACTCATGGAAGTGTAAATTCAAATGCTCTAGTAGTTTCAGGAAACTCACAAAACTTTTGGGTTTTATTTTGAACACTCACTGCCCACTGCTAGCAAGAAAAAAGACACAAAGTTTGATTTATTACACTAAATATTTCCCAGATTCAGGGATAACAAGACCATGCAGCTAACACTTAACCATGCCAACTTCTTTCTTTTTACTGTTCTTCTCACACTTATTTCAAGTGTTAGAAAAACACAGATTTTCTGGATATCACCAGATAATTTTGCATATTTTTTTTCTGAAATCTTGGAGGGAGAAATTAATAGGAACAACACAAATTCTCAAATAATTCTGCAAAACTCTCTTAGAATGTTCAGGAAAGTTAAATAGAAGAGAATGTGAGCAATGTGAAGTCCACCTTATCTTGTAATTGAAATGTACAGCAAATATTTCAACTATTGTACAGACATTGGCAGGTGAGGTTTCTGCTAACTAATAATTAACATTTATCTTAGAAGGAATTTCATGACCTTTCTTCAAATTGGGCACACAAACTTTGTGAGGAGGAGGTAAATACAGAGTGGAGATACCTTAATGAAGTTTAACAAAGAAATTATTGTCTGTGAGGTATCAGACCTTTTCTCTCTTTACTTACATTGGCATAGGAGCTGGTTCAAAATACACTGAACATAGAGGAAGATTTCCACTTGTTTTCATGGGCTTCCAATTTGGCCTGCCATAATCAGTAAGATAAGTTAATAAGTGCAGACACTCTGCTGTAAAATCAATAGCAGTCAGACAAAAACTGAGCTCACTGTTCTTTAGCGTTCTATTTTTAAGATCAATGTACAACTGGAGATAATTTTCATAGCCCATTTGAGCAGAAAGATGCTTTTATTCTTTCCTTCACAGTAGCTTTTTGTTTTTTTCTTTCTCCTTTTGCTGTTGCTATTTTGCTGTTTTTATTTTGGGAGAGTTTTTTCCCTCTTGGCAAAGTGATAGCATCTTTGAACTTATATTAAAAGAAGATGTAACTTTAACTGGATATGGAATTTGTTTGACTGGAAGCCATAGCACAGTCTCAGAAAGCACTGCTTGTTCTTACAATTAATTGCAGATTCTTTAATTTACCCTGGAAAAACAAGGCCACATATGTGTGTGTAGGGATACAGATTATGAATGTATGCTTACAAATAATATTAAAACCAACAACAACAAAAAAAAGCAAATTTAAGGTTTTAAAAAGAAACAGGAATAGTTATGTGCTATGTTAGTAAACTTTTCAAATAGATGGTGAAAGAAATGTTCCAGAATTCATTGAAAAGAAAGAAGAAAAATCTAATTATTAAACTCATTTCAAGAATGTTTATGGCCTCGTTGTTCTCTATAACAGATTAAAACTCAAGATGAAAAACTTGGATACGGTACAGAATTTCTGACTTTAAAGGGAAGACGTACTGATCCAGTCTTGACTTGTAACCAATGAAAATGGTCCCAATTATATGTCCTAGTTTTAACTAAAGAGTTTAAATGGTTCATCATTTGAGCCCTGGTTTAGATGTTCTTTTAATTATCTTAACTTTTTCATCACATTTGTGAGTCAGAGGTTGCATTTTTTAATCTTAAGGGATTTTTTCTGAAAATATAAAACAAACAGACATCTATCACTGACAAATGACTGCCTGATGACAGCCATAGAAAAGGTTCTGTAAACATTTTTTCAAGTCTCTTTTCTTTCCTAAATTTCTTCAAACAGAATGGATTTCTGAAAGCCACTCATTCAGTGAGGTGGCAGCTTGGATAAAAGGAACCAGGATCTAGATTTAGCTGTGAAAAATAATTACCAGAGACCAGGGGACCTGCTGTTTGCATGTGTGTTTAGCCATTAAGAATTTATTACACTCATATTGGTTGTCACTAGATAACACAATGTTCTCAGTGTGCTAGGGTATTATATTAGCAAACCGTAGGGTTTTCCATTATCAATAGCCTAAAAAAAGGTAGGGCAGGAAGCACCTCAGTGGGAGAGGAGGCAAGAAGACAGGGCCTCAATTTACAAGCACCAACATGAAAAGGTCTCATCTTCTGTTAGGTTTTCGTAGATACCTACTTTATGAACTTACACATATGGTGATCATGCCTGAAATGCATTCTTTTTCTGTGGAGATATTACCTTGCTGTGTTTGTTCCTCTTTGATTATTCTCTGCATTCCTATCTTCTTCAGCCAAATGAAATGTTAAGGAAACCCCTTTCTTTGCAGAGAAAACAATTGCACCCAGCCTTGTTCAACATGAGGAAGTCTGGGTAAGGTTCTAATCTTTCAGGCACTTACATATTTAATTAGGTGTATGAAGAACATTACTGAGTTTATTGTGATTACTTGCATATACAAAGGAAAATGTCTGTGTGAGCAGTTGCAGAGTTGGAAACAGTTTTATCTAAGTCTATACTGCGTATTAAGAGAGACTGCTGACAATTCTACTAAAAAATCTTAAAGTGCACCAATGGAAACCAGTTGAAAAGCACTTGCAAGGTTAGGAATACACAATATTATGTCACAGCTGAGTGCAGTATAAAGAACTGTCAGAGGCAGAAAACAAAAAATGGGATGAAAAAAGAAATCAAACAAAAGTAATTACTGTAAATTAAGTTCTCTCTCAGGACAAAAGGATTTTGCAACCTACTCAGTACAGGCATAGGCCAGACAAAGTCTGGGGAAAATGTCTGGGAAAAATCTGAAAAGGTGTCAAGAAATAGAAAGACAATAAAAAATGTATTAGAAAAGAATATAATAAATATTTTGGTCTCTGCACTTAGTTAGAGAAAGCCTTTAGAGAAAGCCTGTCATTTAATAAAAATGCCTCATTTTTATTTTTTCTTGCACCAGCATCCCAGTTCCTTTTCAGAGTGATATGTTCAGTTTTTTTAATATTACATGAAATAAAATAACTCATGTACATTTGAATGTTCCTGAAGTGTGGAGCTGTGATCTGCCATGCTTTTGTGTGTGATACTTATTTCATACTGTTTCTCAGCCTGCTTTAGAAACTTCCTGAAAAAAGACAGAGTGAAGATTCATTTTCCTTTGTGAAAAACTTTGTCAAAAATATTTATTAAGAAATAGACACCACATGCATTAGAAGGTATCATATTTTTAAGGTGAGCAATAGATTGTTAGAATAAAATTCACAAAACAGTTTAAGAATATACAAAAGCTGTGTTCATGCTATTTGGCCAGAAAAGAAAAATAACATTTAAAAAATAGAATTGCAGCACTTTAGCTAGCTGTAGTATTTTCTAAAATATCAATTGAACGAATGTGTATAAGATTTTCCAAACTAAGCAAAACTTCAGTGTTAAAAAAGAAAGCAGAGACTTGACATCCAAAGTTTATTTTCCAGAAGTACAACTGAGACTCCAAAGCTATTCATCTACCTCATGCTACACCTGGCACCCAGTTCTTTTCTTTGATAACTTTTTTGCCAGACTTATTCGCTTCCTCAGCATATTGTTAAATATTGATTTAAGGCATAGCTGAATCCTTGCTTATCAGTTAATTTCCTATGGCATAAGCTACTACGGACTTGTCTCCAAGGGCATGAATCCATGTGGAGGAATTACAAGGCGTTCCACAGCGTGAGTAACTAAGTGACCTGGAACAACACATATGTTGTTCCCACATGTTTCTGAAATACTTTGTCCAGCTGTCTCAATGCATACATTATGCTGGGAGACAGCTGTCCAGGTTTCTGAGAAACAAACCGAAGCATATAGCTGCTCTCTTCTGACCCCTTATAGACATTGTGCTACCATGAAAAACACACCTTGGCACTCAGCTTGTCATTAAGTAAACTCCTGGATGGACAGGCTTTTCCTCCTGTGCAGGGGAAAAAAGGTGGGACTTCTTGTGTTAAGGTGCTATTATCTGCATGGCAGAACAAAAGGAAAAATATTTGTTTGGAAAGGGATGAACTCTATTCCCACTGTGAATGTCAGCAAAAAAAAGAGTAAGATTTGACCTGCTGATACAATTTAGTAATCTGGTCTAAAACTTTGAAACTAGGACCCCTACACTCTGTTTGAGTGGGCCTAGCCACATAATTTAAATGACCCTCACTTGAAACATCAAAGAACTATCAAAACTGATGTTATTCACTTTTGTGGGATGTTGTAAAAACTCTTTTCTGCACTTCAACTACGTAAGGATCATTACCGAATACTAAGTCTGTTAATGTGTAAAGTATGTCTTTGTTGCAGAGGAGGAGATGGCATCATTCACTACTTTTTCAGAACAAAATGACTAAATGTCTTCCCAAACTCATGATCAGTTTGTGAGTAAATAAGTCTGCAATTGCTACTATTTAGGGTGTAACAAGGTCCCCTCAGCTTTCAATCCTTTCCCTTCTCTACAGCACCAGGTGTCTTCAATGATAATGCCTCTCACATACGTGACTATTCCACTTATCTTTTCTGATTTGTTTAAACATAGCATTTTAAAATAATTTATTCTGTTAATTGATGGCAATATTGAATATATTTTTGTTGACTTCACTTTGCATCTTGTTTTTGCCACGTGAAACAGTTTGCCTAAATAATGTGTAAACCATGCAGGAAGGACTGTATTTACAATCCTCCATGAATGCCCTGGAGAGACTATAATGCCAGAAATTCGAATATCAAGGGTCATAGCATACAGTATTCAGTGTTACTGTCCTGTAATTTACTGCAGAGAGGTAGGAAGATATTGTTAGACTTTTATTCATGGCTTAACTACTGCTATGCGATGTCTCATACACACATCTCAGATATATACAGATGGATAAAATAATCAATTATACAAATAAATAGCATCATAATCACATAGGACTGCCTATACCCAACTCAAAATACCAGTGACTATTCCTCTGTTTATATTTATATGTGGGGTAGTTTGCTACAGTACCTTTTTTAATTGGAAAGCATTTGAACACAAAATACAAATGCTTTCTGCAAAAAAAAAAATGAAGCAACACAGAGGAAAAATAATTCATTGAGGTGAAGCATTTCAGGATTTGCTGAAGGTACAACACTAAGTTGCTCAGCCTATCTAAACAGTATTTAATATCCAGCCACATGCTGCGATTTCAAGTGTATTATTAACTTTCCACCCTTTCATTGTACTACTGACTTGTTTCATGAAAAGATGCACATCTGCATATTGTAATTACAGCCAAGCACAAAGCTTACTGAAATCAGTGAGAGTCTTCTGATTTATTTCAACTGATGCTGGATCAGACCTATCCATTGCTGGATTAATTTTCAAGATGGATCTTACAAAGGTACTAAATGTATAAAATCAATCTTTTCTTTAATACAAAGGGCTATAATTACATCTTGAGGATGGTAGCAGTCTACAGTGTATTTCCCAAAGGAACCGAAGTACATTATCCCCTGTAGGCTGCAGGTGCTGCCCAGTCTGAAATAAATGACAATAAATTTCCCACCTGTTTCCATAATACCAAAATCCAGATGCTCGCAACATTTTAAAACTCACTTTTAGCAGTGTTCCTTTTTTCTTTGAAGCTTGTTTCTAAGTCTTTTTGAGGTTGTATTTCTGAACTGGGTTAACAGAACATGAAAACTAAACTGGGTCAGAGCAGAGAAATAGAATAGCTTTGCTGTTCTAATGAACATATGTCTCTAAAACAAATTTAAGTGCTATATTCACCATTGAGTGAACATAAATATATATATTTAATTTTATATTTTTTCAAGCATAATTTGATTATAATTTCTGACTACAGGACTGTAAACCAGAAACACCATGGAAAAAGTTTACTTATTCAAGCTATATTGTTGGCAACAGTGAAACTGATAACATAGAGTGGGGTATAAGATGGTAGAGGATGATTTCAAAACATGTCCTCAGTCAAGTCACAGCCATTGTGCCTTTTTAGTAACACTTGCTCACATTGACAGAAACTGGATAGTGACACGTATGAAGTACTAAAAATCTGAAGTAAATCTCAAATTAAAAATCAGGGAGTAAATGAAGTGGCAAAACATTTATTTTACATGTATTGACGTATTGTGGGAGAGGATTTTTGTTATCAAAATGGTCATACTATAGAATGGAGACCATTTTTACACTGTAATAATATATGCGAGTTTAAACCAACTAACTAACTGTGCAGAGCATGCTGGGTGGTGTCCAGCATGAACTGAGTGATAGTTTCTAACATTGGTATGAAACAAATTAAGAGCAGAGAACAGTTCTAAAGGCAGATGACTTTGTTTTAGAGATTTCCACAGCTGGAGAACAGGAAAGCCTGTTTGTTATTTTCTCCTGTATTGAAGGTTATTGCATTAGCCCCAGAGCGCTGGACACATTTCTACTAAGAACTGAAGGGACAGAACCGGTTAACAAAGCTAAAATAGCTGGTCAGGGCAGGCCCTGGCATTAGAAGCCTCGAGAGGAGTGATAAGGAGTGGTTAACAGGAGCAGAGCAGTTTAAATTGGGTCTCCTATCTGTGAAGATTTGACAGCCCAAAGTGTGAGTGAGGTATTATCATAGGAAGGGGGAAGGAGCCAGCTGTCTTAGCAGTTGCCTCATCAAAGAAGACTGCGAAATGGCATTAGTTATGCATGAGAATTAGGCATTGTATGCTGCTCTGTTGGGGGCTTTTTTAGGGCTTTTTTTTCTTTTCTTTCTTTTAAGCTATTAAAAATCGTTTATTAAGCAAACAAATTTAAATGGATAAAACTAGCTCACTAGGAACAGACTGTATATTACATTTTTTTCTAGGTTTCTGGACATTCCAGACAATCCTTTTTTAGTACCAGCTTTACATTTGAATCCAGCCACATTGCTACCATTCAGGAAAACTTGTTGCTAGTTATGTAAATTGGAAATAATTGATATGGAATACATATAACCTACTACATTTCTAAAATGTAGTATTATACCTTTCAGGACAATACACTATGTTTGAGGAGTGAAATTTTTTGCTTTTTCCTCAGATCAATGAAATATAGGAATTACTAGTCAGGATAAAAACCAGAACAAATACAGTCCAAAAGCTTAGTTTGGACTTGGATTAATTACTTTAAGGGGAAGGGCTTATCAGGTTTAATTTGACATTACATTTTATATATGTTTGTGGTTTCACGTTGGCATAACTGTTCCTCTCAGTCATTTCCTTCAATTTTCTCGTATTTTTTTCTTGCTCAGCTTTTAAGGATTAAAACCATTCAGATCATTAAATGACACTCCTCAGAGCAGTTTACTTCATACTTGACCAGTCCTGTACTATTCTCTGAACTAGTTTTTGTTGAGCAATATCCTTTCCCAGCCTCTTGCTCTTGTGGTTGACCTTGGATGACATATGCTGATGCAGACTCATCAACACTGACTCAAAGTACAGACAATAGACTTCTCTCTGCCTTCTTGACCTTCCTCTTTCTAAAGCAGCGTTACACCTTATTTGCTTTTTAACCATAGCTCACACTAAGCAGAGGTCTGCAGAAATAAAATTACATCCTTTTAACTTTTGAATGACAGTGTGATATGGTGTGAGGCAAAGAGACATTAGACACCATAGATACTAGGCAAAGTACCATAGGTACTAGCTAATGCCCTAAAGGTCTTACATTTCAATGTTGCCAATATCTGAATAACCTGCAAAAAGTACACCCCAGATCACAGGAAGCATTATGTTAGTCTTAAAATGGGGGATATCCTTTACTATTAATCTTTATGGCAATTCTGCACCAGCAGTATGAAAAGAGACAATCTATGCCTAGATGCACTGCTTCTCAGATGAAACACAAAACTAGCAAATAGACTAAAAGTAATGCTTCCAAAGACAGAATATATGCAGTAAATAAAGCTTTATTTTTCTCCTTGAAGATTATTCACAGGCTTATAACATTCTCAAATGTAGATAAGAATGTCTTTCATTCTCATTTTAACACATTTTGAATGGTGCTGTAGTTTATGCAAGATTTTTCTAAAAGAACAAAAAACATCTTAAGTCATTAAAAAAATAAAATGAAACATTTTCCAAGAGGAGGAAAAAAAAAAAAAAGAAACCCAAAACAAAACAAAACAAAAAAATCCAAACCTAAACCGATGCACTTCATGGGACTTTAATTTTGAATTGCTGTGGAAGAAATATATTTCACAAATGGATTTTGAGTATCTTCAGTGTGTCATGATTAATTATGATGGAAGACTATTTCTCACAAAAGAGTTTTTATCTTTTTTTCTCCTAATTAATGCTGAATAACTAAATCACCTGGGCACTGTTTGCCTAGGAAACACAGCCCAAAACATTCTCACAAGTTTCACCTTTTATTTTACACTTTTCATTTCATAGTTTAAATCTTTTAGTCCAAGCCATCAACTGGGCCATCACTTTCAGTGTTTCTTTCTGTTTCCCATATTCACTTGCCAGTCACATTCTATGACTATCTTCCCTTCATTTAGCTCATATTTTCTTCTGTATCATTATAGTTGTAGACAATAAGAATTTGTTATCAATCAGGCTCATTCCTTCTGGCAAGTCTACTCTGTTGCTCAGAACCTTGAAATTAGGGAGCTATATTACTGCAATACTGCTAAGCATGGCTATTTTGCACTCACTAGTTCAATTAATTAGACATACACTATGTATATTCTCCCATTAAAAAAAAAATCATTTTTGTGGTATAGTGTTAACACAGTATTCCTCATGTCTAGCAGTTACACTTATTGCATTTAAGAAATAAAGCCAACCATGGATTACAAAAACCAAAACTACAGTTACACCTAAAATTAGTATTCAAACATTAGAAAGACCTGTCTTGATGAGTGATTAAAGAATAACTTCTTACAGTGAAATTTAACAAAGAATTGCTTGAGTTCCAAATGGAAAAGTGTAATATTTCATTGGCCGGGATGACAACATATAATATTCATAGTTTTCAAACTCAGTATGGTTCTCTAATTCAATACAGATGCTTGTAACAAGTCACTCAGTGTCTGAGTGACACAATTAACATTTCGCTGGTTAGCTAAAAATCTTCGTAATTGCTTCATTTATTTATCATGGGCTGATGAATACAGAAATAGTTCTTGATTTAAACTTGACCTTTCCTTTCAGTCGTCAGTCATTTGTATTGCACAGCCAAGTGTATCACAAATATGCCTTTCATTCTGGAAATAAGTGTGCAAAGTTAAGCTATAGGATTCTCATTGAGAATGTTTATTTCTTTAAGTGCAGATAACTGATGAAGTGTCACACGCATTACTTTTGTAGCATATGCTGCAGTGACTGAGAAAACACTTAAGCCTGTCACTTCTCAGAAAATTAGAAACAGAAATATTCAGACCGCTTTGATTCCATCTGTGTTGGGACTTACACAGAATGAAAGCATAGAAAACATGTAAGGTATACTTTGCTCTTCTAGTGGTACCTAAGGACTGGTATTCTCATTTTGACACAAGATTCCATTTCCCCTGATAGAGACACAACCACTGCATGGGACAAGTCTTAGGTGTGGTGCCAGTTATTAATTCTTTGACAGACTGGGTTCCTGGAGTAGGAAACAAGACCTAGGCCCCTCCTTCTCTCACTGCAGTAACCCATTTCACTGAGCCATAGAACTTGTCTTTTCTCTGCTTGTCCTTTCTCTGTCCACAGCAATACTGACTTCCCGAGAATAGCCCAACATCAGCAGCTTTGAAAAGGAGGTATTGGCATTTTCACACTTGGAGCAGAGTAACTGTCTAGGGATACAAGTACGAGCTATGTCTTTCCAGCTTCTCAAAATGGCAACAGTGCAGAAGAAATCTTCCCATTTCCAGAATGCTAATGTTGGTACTTCCACCTTCACCAGATCTTGAAAGAGATATCTCTGTTCAAGCATAAGACAGGACATCAGAGTGATTCTGAATTATGAAGGGACGGTTCAGGTGCTCAAAGTTATAAAACAGACAACCCAGACCTCTTACCATGTTTTGGTGCTGTTTTGGGTGTTTTTTTGTTTGTTTGTTTGTTTTTGTTTGTTTAGCTGGTTGGTTTTGTGTTGGGGTTTTTTTTATTGTCTGATTATAACTCAGTCAGTATTCTGCTGAAATCTCCTTACTGAGAACCTTAAACTCAGAAAGCAGCCAAAAAGAGAGATAAGCATCTTGAGTCATTCTATACAACCAGCAGACAGAACAGAGATATATACTGAATAAATTTTATACCCAGATTAATCTTTCTGAGATAAAATAATTATTCTCGGCATCCTGAATCTGAGTTTTATTCTGAATTAAACAATTTTCTTCAATGCATCTTACTAATGTCCTTATAAAATTCATGTATAAGTTTGAGGATTACACAAAAGTAGTACTTTAATCTCTTATCAAAGTTCTTCCTCATAAATTGAGTCCAAATATACTTGGTTTTAATGTATTGTGGAAATATGGAATAAAATTTCTAGTTCTTGCCAGCAATACAAGACATTACATTTCGGGAGAGAAATGAAGATAGATCTCTAACGAGTCTGCAGATACAAAAATAGCAAGGAATATTGCCCCCTCTGGATTACCTAAACAGATTCAAATTGCCCAATTTAAAACTTGTCCAGAAGCCAAGTTTAACATCTTATGTACTCTTGCAAGCAGTGCATTGGGATTTTTTAATGATCAAAGGTGCCTTTGTTTTAATTACTTATTCATAGTGTGTCATGCTCCAACACAATTGTAGGTCACAGGTTCAGTATCAATTCAAAAAGAAGGCTTCAACTACTAAATTGCTCATGTTACTTCCTCATCATTTAAATCTTCTTTACAGAAATACACCAGTCTAAGAAATATTTGACTTGAAATTGTATGACTATGATGAATGATCTGTTTAGAAACCCCACATCACATCATCTGAGAATTCACAACACTTATCCATTCTACATAGTGGTGCCGTCGGGCACATTACAGTACAAATACATATATGTACATATACACACACATGTATGCACATGTATAAGACCAAGATATTAAACAGGAGCTCCTCTCCATCTTTCAACTATTCTCCCATACTTACCTCTCTCATATCAGGTGTTTCTGGCTTAATACAAAGTGATGACTTGCATTTCTGTACTTATGCAGGATAAGAAAGTGAAACTTACTTTAGGAAGGAACTCTATCAAACATGTTATTGTTTCTGTTTGAATGGTAACCTGACATTTTTCTCTTAAGGAAACCAGGTAAATGACATGATGGGATAGACCTGTAAGTTTTGACATATATTTACCAGTTTCCAGTGTGAGGTGTCAGCAAAAGCTCCTCTGTTATAATTGAATTTCAATATGTATTTAGCAACTTTTAGTTGTGAAACACCAGCTCTTTTCAATCGGGTCTCTCATTGTATCATCTATTGCCTGTCATTGGTATAACTTATTATCAAAGGAACATAATTTGCATTAAAGACTGCATATGAGATTACAAAAGACTGAAAATAATATTTTCCTTTGCTTTAGAGAATTCTGTTTCATACAGTGAAATTGAGAACAACCTATATTGATTTTATTGTAAATTAGAATGACTTCTTTGATATTTAATGTGGAGTGTCCAGCAGAGACATGTTACTTTCATGATCCCTGGCAGTTCAGCAAATGCAGTTGGCCTGGAGGCAACTGAAGTAGTATTTGTGTGGAGAGTTAACAAGCCACAGGGGACCTGGAACACGAGCAAAGGCATAATCATCGCAACCAGCTCATGTTTTCTTATAGCTTGCTTGCTGTTGCAAGGTCATAGGCTGTGAAGCTGTGGTTAGTGAGAGAAATTAGTCATGAAAACAGCATAACCCAGTGGGGATTTATAGTACATGAATCAAGCCCAATTTTTGTTTGTTTAAAAGAAGCTGGCTTGAAAAAAAAAACCCTCCTATTAGTATCCTAGTGGCATAAGCCCATGTTTGGGAGCATTTCTATAACATGCATCATGTTAAGTAATTTTACTTAGAAAGGACATGACAGTCCAGAAGAATAATACAGAGGACTTCTGTGCTTTGGACACTACAGTCAGGAAAACAACCACACCTAAGATGAGAAACTATGTTGGTTTCCTTTGAAAGCCACTAACCTTTCTGGATGCAACTTTTTTCATGAGATGGCATCCACTGCAAAAGGCAATGCAGAATTCATCTACAAAACTTAACAGCTGTTGAAAGCTCAACCAGGATTTAAAACCAGCAGTTTGGGATATCTGTGTAACTGTGCTGCTAATAGAGTGTCACTGAGGTCCCTACCCCAAGATGATTCACTGCTATTAACACCTACATTAAACTTGACCAAATCAAGAGGCCTCAACTGCTTATATTTTAAGAGCAGAAACGAGGACGTGGAAAACAAAAGTTATTACCAAGCAGCAGCCTGACATTAGTTCTGTATTTCGGATACTCCTGGGGTGGAAATATTCACATAGCAAATGCAGCAATAGAGCCGCTGTCTCTGCCATTAATACAACAGCCAGGAAACAATAGCTGGGCTGAAAACACCACTTCAAAGTATGATAAACAGATTATGCCTTTAAAATCAAGATATTATAAGACAGCAGAGATGTCTGGAGAGATTATTTGGTAGGTTTCTAAAGCATTAGATATGCTTCATCTTTGTTCTCTGTAATAGTTTTGCATGTTCAAATTGCTTTTATGTTGCACAACTTGTAAGCTGTGACACAGCCCAAGTTTTATTGAGCAGAGTTACTAACTCAAAGGCTAACACTTGTGAGTAACTTTTGAAAGAACTGATTAGTGCAATGAAAAAGTGGACTGAAGGGGGGTTGGAACTAGATGATCTTAAGGTCCTTTCCAACCCTAACCTATGATTCTATGAAGATAAGTCAACAAAAAATAGATATCAGCTATTCACCACACTCACTAAGGACACAGCAAACAGCAGCCAGGTACAAGGACATATACAAGGAGATTGAGATTAAACATTAATAAACTATTTTCTAATAGAAAAATAGTTAAATATTGGAACCATGTACCTAGGAATGTTGCTGTGACAAATTATTTCTTTAACAATGTTAAATTCTAAGCATATGCTCATAATATTAGGAATACATTGATAACCAAAATACAAAGTTTTTTTTTTTTAACACATTCCAGTTGTTTTCTTTATAAATTTCGATCTCTAGAAAAAGACTTAAAGGAGTGGAAAAAGCATAAAGGTCAAAGATGAAGGTTTTTCTTCTGGGTTCAGCTGTAGCAATTTTTTTTCTCCTTCTTAGTAGCTGGTGCAGTGCTGTGTGTTTGACTTTCAGCCTGGGAACAGCACCGATAACACCAATGTTTTTATTTGCTGCTCAGTAATGTTTACTCTGACCAAGGACTTCCTGAGTCTCCTGCTCTGCCAGGGAGAAGGGGAAGCTGGGAGGAAGCAGAGACAGGACACCTGACCCAAACTAACCAAAGAGGTATTCTATACCACAGCACGTCATGCCCATTATATAAACTGGGGGTAGTTACCCGGAAGGGCTAGATCACTGCTCAGGTCGGGCTGGGTATCGGACAGCGGGTGGTGAGCGGTTGTATTCTCTTCCCTTGTTATTTCCCTTATCATTATTATCATTGGTGGTAGCAACAGTGGTTTGTGTTATACCTTAGTTACTGAACTGTTCTTATCTCAACCCGTGGGAGTTACATTCTTTCAATTCTCCTCCTTATCCCTCCAGGAGCTGGGGGGAGGAAGGGAGGGAAAGAAAGAGTAGCTGTGTGGTTCTGAGTTACGACTAAGCTTAAACCACGACAGCATGAAACACAAGGAATAAAAGGATACATAATTACAGTAGTTGTAAAAAAAAATAGAAGAAATAAAGCAACTGAATAGCTAAGACTTTTTTATAAGCTTTATATAATATAAATTGAACAATTAGAAAAAGGAACTTAAAAATTCGTTAGATTACTTCAATATTAGAAGTCCAGTGGAACATTCCACATTGTGTACAAACCCCTCCCAGTACTCTGAGCTTCCCATGTTATTCAAAATAGTATTCACCATCTACCTTTGCAGTAATGCTGGAGGCTCCCCCATCTCTGCATACCCGTGGAATATTTGTTTTCTCTTGCAAGTACGACTAACAATACCAATTTCCTTCTTTAATGCTAGGAAGTATTGTAAGTGTAAGGTAATTACCATGTGCTTAGCAATATTGATTCATTCCAATAGAGTCATAGAAGCTGTAGTGGTTAAATATTATTCATTTTGTCTCTCTTAGAAATGAAGGCCTCATGGGTATATCTGAGTTCATGATGTAAATTGAATAACTAAAGCAAATCATCTTTAATGTTTCAGATAAAGTACATCAGGCTGCAGAGATTTAGTCATCAGTGTTCGTAATTCAGAGAAACAGATTGTTAGACAGCTAATGAAAAGCATCTTATCTTTATGCTGTATGGATTTACTAAAAGCCTAACAGAGACTGAATAGGTCTGACCGCAATTTATCCAAGGAGTTATACTACTCCCATTATGCAACACATTACAACATACAGCTACAGTTCATTGATCCTTAAGCAGTTCAACAGAAGAGAAGTTATGAGAAATAAAGCTCTTTTGAAACATAGTGGAGCAAACAGGGTTCAAATTCAGAAGAACTGAAGGAAGAAGTAGGTAGTAGTAATCTTAAGATAAGTGATTATGACACTACTCCAGTCTCCAACTTCATTAAAAAGCATTCTATAGAATAAAGGAGAGATTTCAGTAAAGCTTCAGTGAATCTTTCTAATTCACTTCCCAGAGATGTACTTGGGGGTGTCACTATTTCCTTTATAAACCTCAGTTTTAAAAGAGGTATAACAAAATAAACAGGACTGTGCTTTCTTGCTTGCCTTGATCCATCTTCCAGGCTCTGGGCATCTATTGCTGGCACTGGCATCAAACTGGTAGAAGTGGAATGAACTAAGCTTCCTCTCCCTTGATAACTTTTGTTTAAAGTCCTCTTCAATAATTCATCTGTTGCAGTAGCTATCACACTACCTTTGCAAGATCTTAGCCAAAATCATCTCTTAAATTGCATTCTAGCTGCTTGATACTCTATGGCCTGAATATTTGCTGAAGCAGAAAGCAAAGGCGACCTCCAGACTTCTGCAGGATGCAAACCTCAGTTTACTGATCATCCATAACAGTCTACTATGCAAATTGTTAATTAAATACCCAGAAAATGCTAAGCTAGTTTAAAATTGAATGTTTAATGGCAGTAGAGAAGAAACAGATATTTTTTAAAAGGTTAGAAACTTGAGGGAGGAGGGAAGGGAAAAATCTGATCTAGACAGCAGCAAAATTACCTGCAGAAAACAAATGTGAAAATTTAGTGCTTAATTCTCAGGACAGCAAAATCAGTAAGCACCCACAATGGTGGGATTGTTCAGTTACAGTTCGGCTAAGTATCTTACCATGCAGCAACTTCAACAGGTAAGGGTTTAGTGGAAAATATATTGATGATGATGGCACTTGCTATAACGATGCATGAAGTGAGATCTAGACATAGGAACAAATGGCACAATGTTCAGAATTGAGTACTTAGATTGAGTAGACATGACAGAAATGTAATGGAACGGTTTGTTCAGTATTCCTTTTAAAGTAAAGGTAAAATTTTTCCTCAGAGAGGGACACATGCTGATGTGAACTTGAAATGCAAATTCATTAGAACAAAAGTAAAAAACTAGAAATGAAAAGCCTAAATGAGATACCAAAGCTCACTTTGACGTAAAATAGTATTTTTCATGGAATATTGCAAATAATTGTCACCTCACCCTCCTCAGAGATTTAGGCCAGCTCTCAGTTAATAATGTGATGGTGAAGGAAAGCATTAGTTTGTCTTTGTAGCCAAGATGGAGTGATGACAGAATTACATTCCATCACTCTGAATTACTAACACAATTGAACAGACACTGAGCCAAAGCACAGAGAGTAATTTTTTTCCTTATGCAGCATTACAGAATCATAGAAAAGTTAGGGTTGGAAAGGACCTTAAGATCACGTAGTTCCAACACCCCTGCAATGGGCAGGGACACCTCACACTAAACCATGCCACCCAAGGCTCTGTCCAACCTGGCCTTGAACACCACCAGGGATGG
>WYDI02022150.1:59867-100508 GCA_009867235.2 Psittacus erithacus | reverse complement strand
GCTGAAAGTCAGAAACACAGCACTGCACCAGCTACTAAGAAGGAGAAAAAATGACTGCTACTGCTGAACCCAGGACATACATGTTGAACTTTTCCCTTGAACCCTTCTGCAAGTTTCTTTATAGTCCAAGTTTCTGAAGTTAGGCGTGTCTTACCAGCAAATCCTTGAGTGGAGGTGTCAGGATAGCCTGAAATCTTATCACTGTTAAAAATATTTCTTAATAAGGTTTTCAGCTGTTCTCTGGTCCAAGTGTAGGCAGGAAGAGATCAACAAAGGATTTAAATGATCTTCCTTTTTCAGAAGAAAAGCACGAATAATTCAGAAGCTGCCCATGCCTAATAGAGTTGATGCTTATGCTGAATAAGTATTGATGGTATAATTTCTGTATATTATACTCTGTGAGTGGGAAATCTTACTGAGAAATTTTACAGTGTAGACAATGGAAAAGTCCTAAAGCTTTTCTCTTTTTCCTTGCTTTTATTCTGGAAAGCTGATGGAGACCTCTGGTGATGCACCACTTCTGGTGAAGTCGTCTTGAAATGAAAAGGGTAAAGGAACATTACAGGCTATTAGAAAATGCCCATTTAGCAGGATTCAGAAACCTGATAGGAGCTGAAACAAGTGCTGCTGTTGTAGTCACAGCACTCACTGGCCTTCTGTGATCCTGTCAGAACAACTTAGTTTTCAAAGAAAAATGTCTTAGATTAGAAAACACTTCATGATTAGAAGACAACAACGGGACTGAACTGTGTGTTCATAGATCAGCAACTTAATGGAGGATTGAAAATAAATATGGGGATTGCCAATCATAGCAGCAGGTTTAGACTGGAACAGATGTTAGACTGCTAACAGATGTTAGGAGAATGAAATAGTACACAGATATGTCCCATCAGTAAACATCTGGCAGTCAGATACTCTTAGAAGGAGCTCACATTGTGATAATAGATCTGACTGTGAAGTGTGCCACTTTGGGGAAAAAGTGGTTGTAGAAACATGCAAGAAACAATAGTTAACGCAGTTAGTTTAATAGTTGGTATTTGTGGTGGTAGACTGGAGAAGCACCACTTGATGATGCCTTATTTTGAGGATTGTGTTTGTACAAATTTATACAAAATCTTTCCTTCTTACTAAAAAAAAAAAAAGAGAGAAAGTATACCTTATTGTCTGTGTAGTTTTAATCATGTGTTCCCGCATGTTCCTGCATTCCATGCTATAAAAGTAAGGAATGTCAAGGTGTAACTTTAAGATGTGAATTATCTTAATTTGAGAAGTTGGGGACAAGTGCCTGTTCGCATTCCAGAGTGATGATTGGAAAACATTTCAGGAAGTCTCTCTAAGTCATTTATGCACACTTTTGTTTCCTCTCGTGCTTGCTGAAATGCGAGATTCTGCTTTTACATTTACAGTTGCTTGTACCATTTCAATTACTTCTCTGTGGCTCTTGTATCCCATGTTAAGCTAGAGAAAAATTAATGGAGATTGTACATATTAAAGGAAAATAGACTGCCATGGTGCTAATGTGTTTTCTCATGGAGGTAAGTAAGTAAAGAGGGAAGATAAGCAAAAGGAAGAATTGTCTCAATATCCAAAGGCATTGGACTAGGATTGAGAGCTTCCGGGCTCAGTTCCTGGCTCTGCCACAGACACTCATTATAACCTTGCACAGAGTCATTCAGAGCTCTTCGTGCCTCTGTTTCCCATCTGCAGATATGACTGATAGTACTTCCTTTGTTTGGCTTGCTGTTTAAACTGTATACTCTCCAGGGCAGAGATTGCCTTTTTTTTTTTTTTGTGTTTTGGATGTATTTATAGGGTGTTTTACAATGGGTCCACAGTCTCAGCTGAGGACAGTAGATACTGCTGTTAGCTCTTTAAAACATTGACATTCACATTACTGGAGAGCTGTTCGTAATCCATTTCCTGTACCAAAGATGGCCCATTGTCTAGCATTAGCTTGTTAAAGGATTTCATTTTGTTTGGATGTTTTACAGGGAATCAGATAAATATCTCAGTGAGGAAAAGCCAGATATTTAAAAAAAGTTATAGAAGCTGGTGTTTGATTCTTCAGCTAGAGAATTTTGCATCTGACTGGCACACTGGTCTGTAGATTCGGGTGTGTTTTGAGAAGAACAAAAAAAGAATATCTGAATGGTGTTGCTAATACAGAAATATTTAATTCCATACTTTAAACCTTGATAACTGTCTTTAACCTGCCAGCGATTATTAATCTGCTTGATAAAATAGCTGTGAAACCAGTGTAATCACTTTATTTAGAAAATAATTAGGCTTTGAAGTAATTTGATTTATAAACTAAAAAAACTTACCCATAGTATTTAAGTGTGATACTTAAATCCCTTCTTGTTTTGTTTCCAATACCCTTTTTGTGTATGGCAGTGGAAATTGCTGTTGTATGATTGCTTTGTTTTCAGGTAGAAGAGGAGGGCTGTCTATATTTCCCTCATTTTCCAGTTTAATATTCTTCCATTTCTGTTGACTGCCTGCCTAAAATAAAATGGTCTCTTTTTCTCCACTTTAATTTGGCTGGTGAGTTACAGGTTATTGCTCTACTCAAAAAGCTTTGATCATTCAGAAAATTTAAACTTCTGCACAAAAAGGAAGTCTAAGGCCCTTACTTTTAATGGGCTTGTGAAGGGCAGCAGGTGTTTTTTTTGTTGTTGTTTTTTTTTTTTTTAAGAGAATGAAAATCTTGTAATTTTTCTCTTATTACCACAGAAATCAAACACCTATAAAACTGCTTTACATAGGTGGTCCAGGGTCTGGTCAGAAAAGTCAGTCAGTAGTACTATTACTATGTCTGTATACATAGTGTCTGGCTTTCTGCAATGCGTACCTCTTGTTCAGTGGCTTAACAGACAATGGGTACCTCTTGTTCAGCAGCTTAACAGACATCATGTATGGCAGGAAGAGCTGGAGGCTCTTGGTATGATTGGGATGGGGTCATCTAGAAATCCTTTTCCTCCCTTCTCCTTTATCTGAGTGAAGTGGTTTTCACATAGTACTTCCTCTTCTTACTCCTGTTTAGTGTGTGAATAGCAACTGCAGAAAACAGCAAGCCTGAAACTGCAGCTGTGATAATAAAACTGGAAATATTTGTCTTTCTTTTGGTGGACTTCCCCTTGCAGTTCATTTGGCCTTCGCCTTACGATATGCTTAATGCCTTCCTTGGTCTTTTCTTTGGCTCCATCTTTGTCCTTTATGCAAACATTCTCTCGCCTCTGATCTTGGTGTACTGCTTCCAAGAAAAAGAAAATATATATTTTTCTTCCCTCTTGTGTCCAATTTGTCCTTGACTGTGTCAAACATATGGAACATAAAATAAGCAATAAGAGAGAAAATGTTCTGTTGAAGTATCTGGATTACAGACACTCTTGTGGTATTTATGACTTAATCTACTAAATGAATGAAGAGCATAAAGTGTAGGTTAATATTACTGTGTTGCTTAGCCTCCTTTGGTTTGCAAGTTTCTTTTTCATCTTTAAATCATTGCCTATGTGCACATCCTGGTGTAGACAAAAATGTGTTTCAGTAATTAAAGCTGAAATATCATCTGGTCAGCCATGTTCATACAAACACCTCATTACTGCGTGCAGGAAGGAAAAGTATGCATCTGTTTGCTGCATCTCAATTCATGTCCGATGCCTCTTTGGAAGCAGACAGAAAAGCTCATCTCACAAAATCTGCATGGATTCTTGGGTTCTTTACACTGGGTCAGTTTCTTTGGTTTTCTTTTTACATCGCCAGATCGGACTCTTCTTGGAGAGCAGGTTTTTTTGAGCCAAGAAGGGCTTCTTTGAGGTGAGCTGGATACCTTTTAGGGAGTGGCTTTGAGGTAGAAAAATCACACATTCAAGTGCTCTTTTCTTTACCACTTATGTTTCCTGAGTATAGAGGGGAGATGGCAGCACTGTCCTCTGGCCGTAAGATTAAACGGTAGGGCTAGTTCTAGTTAGAACTTTGCTGCACTGAGAGTGTATGAATAACTGCTTTCATTTATTTTGATCCCATAGATATTGCCAGGGCTGCCATGCAGTTTGGGCACAATGCCTCTAGCTGCTCTTGGTCAGCACAAAGGCAAACAGTTAAGTCTGTTTTCTCTTCTGCATGCTCTTAAACTGTGGGACTCAGGAAGGTGTTCTGGAGATAAGGAAAGTCACTCCAAAGAGAGGAACTGAGTCGAGTATTTTTCCATTGAGTGGGGGGAAAATGAAGCACAGAGTCAAACTCAAGTCTTCATGTTTCGTTTACAGATACTGTTGCCAAAGCATCTCAGAATCTGAGCCTGCTGGGTACATGAAAATCAACTGTGGTCCATATAAGCAACCCACTATGGAAATGATTTATCCCTGTACCCTTAGAAGCTTAGGACTGTGATACTCATTTGACGCTTGTGGCACTCGAGCATATGATTTGTTCTCCAGAATTAAGTTTTTTGTAGCCAAAGAGCATGTACGCTTCAGAATTCTAAGTTATTTAATTTTGTGTCTGTTCCTATCTTATGTTGCTCTTTATCAATTCCTCACCAGCACCACCTGTACTATAGTATAAGTATAAACTCTCAAGTATAAAAAACCAGAACCTGTGAGAATGTCTGATCACTTGAAAATGAGAACGAGATTCTTTTGTGTGCATGTATGCATGCTTTCTCTCTCAAAAGTAATTTTATTTTAAAGATGCTGATTTGCTTAGCCTTCCACATATAACTTGAAATATGGTTTAAGTTTGTGGGGGGTTTTTTCTCTTTAATTGAACTGAAAGTTCTGGTCTGATGCTTAACTATTCTTTCTACCTTCCAAGTTGGCATGATTCTTTGGAGTATAATACAAATTGTCTGGTTTTATTTTCTGTAAATGTGCAAAGTATAATTTTACAGTTTCTCACTGGGAAGTATGCTATTAATTGGAAATGCCGTTTGATCAAAGTTATTTTGGCGTTGCTTAAAAACTAGTACAGGTAGCATTCTTCTCCTTGCTGGAACAAAGGGAGTGCTGCCAGTATTGCACAGAAGATAAGCCAGGCAGCAAGAGAGTGTCCTGTTGGTCTCTGTAACACCTGAAGTGCTCCCTAGTCTTTAGTGTTCCTTTGTTAATAAAACTGTTTTTGTTTCATGGCATCAGTGTTGCATTAAGGTGAGGTAACTCTGCTCTCCCTTCTATAATGGAAAGGCGTGCATATTACTTCTTTTTATGCCCTCTGCTCAGCACCCAAACTTTCAAAATATACATGTAGTACATTAAAAGCTTTTTGAAGAGCTGAAGTGCTGTTTGATCTTGTATGAAATACAGCTTTACAAGACAAGCTTTTGAAAAGCTCTGGTTAAAGACAAAAGTACTTGCTCCTACCACACTTTGATGCTGCTGAACTCAAGAATAGGAATGTAGTTTTACTTGCATGGAGGAGTGAGAGGATCAGTTCTAAATAATTTAAAGTAAGTCTGTTCTATTATTCTTTATTAGCATGCTATCTTATTTAAGTTATAGTCTGCATTTTATTTATATAAAAATAAAGAATGAGGCACTTCTGACTGATTCAAAAGTGTTAAGATGAAAAGTATTCAAAGATAATCAGATGCCGATCTGAGTTGGCATATATAGGGCATAGCCATTCTAGAAGCTTATTTTAAACAAATCCAGTAAAGGTGAATTCAGTGTACTGTGATAATGTGCCTCTGAGTAAAGATGAAGCTTTTAGCAAGCTCCCAGCTTCAGAATGAAAGAAAATATCACCATCTCGTGGACCATCACTTGTTTGTGTGTGCCAGTGCCCTACTACCTCACATGGTCATCTTTTTCATAAGCTAGATGAAGATCTGAGAGGAGACTAATAAATCTTATCTGCACTAGCAGAGTTAAGCCATTTTCAAAACCTGTTTAATTTAACACAGTTTTAAATCCGCAGCCTTAGTAAGTTAACAAGCCTTTGGCCGTGCCTCTGGGTTCTGTAATCCTCTTAGATTTTCTGTTAAGCGGGGGGGAATAGTAAATAAGTACATGAATAGATAATCTTTCAGAACACACGTAGGTCTTCCAGAAATAGGTGTTGATTTCTAAACTGAGTTTTGAAAGGTTGAGAAGTACTGATTTGAGCTTCCATTAAGTGTAAGACACACTACCACAGTACCTACAACCTGAGGAAAAAGTTGAAAAGACCATCACTTTGTTTTGTTGGGGCAGAGCAAAGGGGAATAAAGGAGATATATATATATGATATATTAATTCCTGCTTTGTGGCCCAATAAAATTAGATTAAATTTTAAATATAGAATAAGGCAAATAAAATAACAGTTTGTTTCCTTGCCGTCATGCATATGCAAATTTAAAGCTTCAGTGTGGTTGAATCACAAGCTATCTTTGAAAATCTTTCAGGTAATCAATAGTCTGTGGACCAGGATTTAAAAAAACATTAATGCAGAAAATGTGGTATTGGCCACCACTGCAGTCTGCATATTACTTCTGTTCCGTTTTGGCTCTTCTAGTCCTATTGCACTTAAACTGCGTATGTCTTTTGAACAGAGCTCCTGAAGTTGTGGAGCTGGAGGAAGGGAAAGAAAACCAGTTTATAGTGGAAGAATTCAGTCTGTCATGAGGATCCCTGCCAGACATGTTCACACAACATCAGAGTAGGAGCAGAGGAAGTGGAGGGGGGCTGCAGAGCAGGTCCAAGAGGTGCCAAGGGTGACCTTGTGTTTGGAGAGGGCAGCAGAAGAGCTGAGCACACAGTGAGTATGAGGCAAGAAATCCATCACTCATCTTGTTGAAAGGATGGGAGAAGGCCCCTGGGAGGCTGAAAAGTAGAGAGTCTTCAGAACCATGAAGGTCAAGTAATAAGGAGCAGAAGGATATTGAATATGTTGAAAGAAAACAAACTTTGGTAATAGATTTGGAACATTGCAGTAGGCAGTTTGGAGAAAAAATGGTGGAGGAGGAAATCAGGTTGAGCAAATGAGACTTTGCTTATTGGAATTGGAGGCCTGGTGAGGAGGAAGTGCTAGAGGAACAAGCTGAAGAGTTAGCTTGATGTTTATGGAGGTTTTGGAGAACATCAAAATAGTGAAGCTGATATGGAGGAGTTGGCTAGACAAGAGGTGAGAACAAAAATGAAGTGTGCTGTCTCACATGCCACCTATTTTCCTCCAGTATGTGCGTATTTTAATTTTTAAATATGCTGTATTTTATTTTTCGTTGTTTATTTTGAGCTAGTGAGTTACGTGCTGTGTGACGTTGAGAATATCTCAGCCCCAAAATAGTTGAAGAGCTTCCTATTCAGGACTGCATGAATTATTTCTGGCATTTGAGCTTCTTCATAGGATTCTAAGCGTTTCAAGTTTATTAATAACCAAACTATATTCATAGTTCTTATACACCCAGTTGAGCTACAAATTTAAATCTTCCATTCAGTGAACTCAAAATGAATGTAGGAAAAGGTGGGCTAATGTCCTAGGAATTGCTCGGAAATCAGGAAAGATGCTCAAAGAAAGGAAAATGACAAAAAGAAAAAAAAGAGCATTTGTGACTATTCTGATTTGGTAGCATTTTCTTTCACCTTGCTCTCAGATTTCCTCAGTCTTTTGTAGAGTTCTTCAGTCAGTAATAGCTGAAAGTAAGGATGTAAACATCCTGCAGGCATCACAGACTGAGGCTACGATTTTACATACCATTCTTCTGAATTTAAGATAAGAATGAATTTTGTGCGGCAGGTACTGCAAGCAAAATAATGTATTTTTAGTATGTTCTCTGTCTGTTGGAGCAGCTCACCTTTCTGTAATAAAAGGAGAACTATCTTTCTAGAATGATGTTTTCAAAAATACATAATTTTAGTTTAGTAAGGGAGATTTGTTTTTACTTTCAATAGTAAGTGGAATAGGTTTTTCAGTGGTGAAATAGAATAGCTAGTGGGCTGCTTCTGGAAATAGATTCCCAAAGCAGTTTACAATTTCAATATATGTTTATCTTCTCATACTGAAACCTGTGACCCCAGAAGGAAACATAAGGGTCAATGAAACCTTATTTCTAGCTTCAGGTCCTGTTGTGGGTATGTGCTCTTTACTTAGGTAATCATACTTTTTCATATCTTCAATTCAGAATTTGGTTCCTTGCAACCCTTGCAAGAGAGCTGATGTCATTTATGCCTCCCTATTTATTATTTTACCAGCTCCCTGCCTTTAAAAGGAACATCAAAGAGATCAAAATTTATTTGAAACTGCATAGAAGAGGAACTGGTTTTTTTGTACACTCCATACGAAGGTTGTATGGTTTTATTTCTTTAAAAATAATGAAATACTAAATACTATGATGCAGTTAAATAGGAAATATTAATAATTACCTACTTAGCGATTGATAGGAAGATTTTTTAAATGTAATGCTCATGTTTCAAATTTTCTGAGCTTACGCTAAAGGAATAGAAATAAAAAAGGGGGTATGAGTTAAACCAGCCCAACTGCCAGGAAGTGTTTGTGCCCTTTTTTTCCTGGAGCAATCTCAGCATTCTTTGTGCAAACTGAGATGCCATTTTAAAAATATTCTCTGAGTAAAATATTCTGTAACATGGCAACCTTAATCCTTTTAGAGCTTTTGAAATGTCTGCAATGCATATGCAGTTAGGCTATACCACACAATTCCCTATTTTTTGATGTTCATGAGATTGGTTGATGAAATTTATGCCTTTGGGTTTTGTAGACTGTGGTTGGTCTGAGTGGGTGTATCTCTTTGTCTTGAGTGTACTGCTTTGTTCACCAATAAGGAGCTTAGATTAGAAATGGTTAACAAAGAAGAAATAAAATTATTTTAGAGCTGATTTTGTACTTGCAGTAATGGAAGGATATGGTTTTATAATATTCAGAGGCACAATCTTCAGAAGAAATCCCTGCATGTGAAAGTTTTCATCTGCTTACAAGGGGATTTTAGTGCAGCTTCCCTTAGATATAGTCAGATTGGAGCCCAGTCATGCGTAGCCAGGCTGAAGTTCAAGGTAGTTTATTTGAATCGAACAGAAGCACTAACTTGGCTGTTGTAATTAGATGTGTCTTCTAGCTCAAAAAATGTTGTAGCCTAGTGCACAGTAACCACAGCATATTTGATGGTTGGGTTTGGTTAGTCTCACCTACATAGTAAATGGAAAGCAAAGTATTCCAAATCATATGTATCAAACAAATATTAAATAGTTGCCTCCAGGAATTCATATGTTTTGTTTGCCTAAGATACCTTATGATGTTGGAGAAATCCTCTTCATGTTTAAACCGATAACCTTACATTAGATTGGCTGCAGTCTTGTTTAAGGAGTCGTGGTTCCCTCTCTTCTAACTGCTTTTTACAGTGTGAGGTTAGGACCCCTTATCTTCCTCAAAATAACATCTAATTCTTGGAAAATCGAATACCTCTGGTTCTCAAAGCTAGAGCATCAGTAAGAATTCGTAAGATTTCAGATAAGCCGAAACCAAGCTATGCACTAGTTTTCTAGGTTTGAATGCATGAATGTATTTAAAATCTCAAATTCACATTCTTTCTGTCTGTTTCATTTTTGGGGGAAAAGGTAGCATCAGTGCAAACTTTGGGTAGAGTGTAGCTTTCTGACTTGGGGAAAACCCATGGTACAGAAGCAGACTAACCCCTGCACCAAACCGACCTCAAATGGCAGGGCTTTGTCAGCGCCACAAAACTCTATTTTGGATGCAGACTCCCAGCTGCTGAAGTCTAGGCTGAGCATACTGTTAGATGCCAAATGGTGCTTTGTTTTCAGAGGTGATCGATTTTCATTAGAATAAATGAATCTGAATGTCTCAGTAGTGGTACACAGTAGATGAAATAGCATTTGATTTGTGCTTAGTTTTGAAACAAGAATACTCTTGCAGATTTCTTTCTTCTATTCAGTGTTTTAAGTTTAATGGGAGAAATCTGTCCAATGTGGTCTTATGTAAACACTTGCTGTGTTTATGTATTTGAAGATCTTGTAGCTATAGAAATAAAATTGCAGTTTTGAACTTTGCTATTAAAATATACATTGGAAAATATTCTGTTGGAAGAGAGAAGAGTGTTAATGGCTTCCATGAAAGCAGATCGGGTAAAAATCCAGTGCAGCAGATATCCCTCATTAGGGGGACATTGGTCTTAATGTTCCTGTGGTCGCTGAAGCAATAGAAGCAGCTGCTAAAGGCTCTGATCAGCATAATAAATCTACAACAGGGGAGATGACCCTGTGAGGATTGATAAAACTCACCATAAATACCAGCGCTGAGTCATTAGTTAGCGCCTGAATTAAAACGGATTTTCTAAGAGAGGGGAGGGGAAGAAGCAGAACTGGGCATGAACCATCAAGGCAACAGATGACACTCTGGAGAGCACAGGACTTGCTGGTAGGACAAACAGTTGTAGAGTATGTGGGTGTTGTTTCTTGATTGTGTTATTATCAGAGAATTGTGACGTTATGAATGTTCTTGGTAAGCGCTGTTTTGAATTATCCTTTTGTCTTCCTAATGGAGGTAAGCCCGCAAAGACCTGTGGATGTTGGCTGGCCATTCAGATCAGGCGCTACCAATTACTTTGTATTTTATCTCTGTGCTTTTTGTCTTCGCACATAACATTTTCAGAAGACATCGGGGGAAATAGCGTTGAATACAGAAGTCCCCTGGTTTTTTCGTTTTGTCATTTTTGTCAGTATGCATTAAATCTGCCTTAAATGAATCACCTTAATTAAGGTACTCCAGTCTGTGGTTCAGTATTTAATGTGCTGTGGAGATTGGCACTTGTGATTTTAGTGGCTTAATCATGTAGACTTTTGTCCCCCTTTTTAAAACTGAGGTCGTTCCACTCTGTGGGAATGAAATGTTCACTAGAAAAAGGATTAAACCCCAACTTCCAACATCCCAGGCAAGTGCTTGGGTTATTTGGCCAGGGAACTGCTTTACTGTCCTTCCAGTGCTGTAAGAGGCTAAAGGGAGTCCATGCTGAGACATCTGTGTCTTGGTGGTTGCATCTTGTGTCATGTTGGCTTATGTATTGCAGGTACTGAAGATGCTTTTTATGAAAATAGCACCTTGTTTGTGTCCCCAGTGAATTAACTGGGGAGATAAAATAATCCTGAATGTATGTTTTGTCTAAAAAGCACAAAATTAAGCTTGGCTTGAAGTGTGGTTTTCCTCTAGCTTTTGACTATCAGATGGGAACATAATATTTGTTGTTTGTGTTGGCTTAGCTGTGATATTTCTCTTCTCATTTTTCCTCTGTAATGTAAAGATGAGATTAATTTAGAAGAAAATAGTTTGTTTCTGACTTCTGTTTTTAATCAGAAAATAATATCTCTTGGGATAAATTTTCAGATGTTGGAGCACTATTGTTTTGAAAGAAACTAATATTTATCAAAGCATAAATGGAGTTTTTTCACAGGTTAAATTGCTTTTGAATATTACATTCAGATTAGCTGTATCTCTGTGATCTTGTGGGGATTGTACACCTGCTATTCAGTTTGAAAGAAAAATAATAAAAATAGTAATTTCAGTGTAACATTATTCCCTTAAAAATAATAATAGCTAGCAAATTGCATTGAGATGTCTGTGGACTTCAGTTTTTCATATGGCCATACACATTCTATCTAGGTTTTGGCTTTTCCAATTTGATGTTCTTCTCTTAATAAGAAACTAATTCAGGTATGTTCTTTTTAGGTGATAGAAAAAAATGTTTAAATTTTCTGTTAAAGCAACAAGTGTTTGAAACCCTGAGTAGTGAATCTGTGTTTGAAAAGAATCTCTGAGCAGTGTAATATTCCTTTGTTCCTTTTTTAAAAAAGCAATCTAGAACCACAGTCCTCTACCTCTAAGGAGAGAGAATAACGCGGTTGTACAAATGTAGTATTATTGAGAAGTACAAGTACTTGCTAGTATTATGGCTGTAGATGAAGACACTTCTATTTGACGCATGCAGATGAGGACATTAAAGTGACTGTAATATGCTATATAAAATGTTGGCACTACAAAGCTGAACTGCTGGTGTGTAGAAATCACCGCTGTGCTCTCTTTTCATGTTCTTCATTTACTCCGTGCAACATTTCAAATAAAAAAGAGAAAATGGGATTTTTATGGGCATATTTTACTGTTTGCCTTTTTTAAATTAACCTTTTCAATGTATCGCTTGCTTTGTTATTTATGTAAATTATGTATTGCCTCATGGTTTTTTTTAATAACTTCTGTTCAAGGTGCTACAGTGATGATTGTCTTACCATAGCTATAATGATTCTTAAACTCATAGTTTGCGTTGGTTTCAGCCATTTAATATAATGTTGAATTTAGAAATGCAGTCACCCAGCAGAGTGTGCACAGAAGGGCTGCTGGGCTGGCTTGGCACCCTCTGGTCTAATCTACTCAGGAATAATTAGTAAAAGCATTAGAGATAGTTCCAGCCAGGCAGCATTAACACCAAGTTTCTAAGAAACCTTTTGCATCTAATTTTGTTTCATTAGTATTGGCAGGGATAGAAGCAGAGGAGTGTGCTGCCAAGGTTATTACTAGTGTATGACCCGGGCTGTTCTTGGCTGGAGGTGGAACCTAAAACACTAGTCCAGCTTACATAAGTAAGTACCCTGCTTTAGATGCTGCTTAGACCAAGGGTGGCAAATTTAGGAGAAATGCTTACTGTAAGTGAACTTGTGCTGAAAGCTTCTCTGAACTGAATCATCTTCAAATGGACAAGATCACTGTATGCTCAGCGTATCCGCCAGTATTTTCCTGTGTATGCTTCTAGTGTTTGGATTTTTCAGTTTGTAACAATAACCCTGCAATGAAATGCGCCACCAAGGCATATCAAAACTGCTGTGACTGTCAAAAACTAAATGTAGCCTCCAGCACTTCAACAGTAAAAGTAAGCCATTCATCTATCTTTAATCTAGTGTATTGCTGAGATGAGAAAGAACTGTTAATAAGCAGTAGAGTCTTTGTGAGTATAGACTTAATAGTAGTAGATCTAATGATAAAGCTTATTAGTCGAAGCCTTGCCCCACACTTGCTGTTGTTAAAATTCGTTGTGCTTTCCATGGCAATTATTGGTGAGAGATCTTAATTTAAATACTGTTTTCTGAAACTAATTTTAGGCATTTTTTTTTTGCAGCAGGCAGATGTTTATCCCACATGGTGTTCTGCAGAAACCTCTTGTTGCAGTGAGGTGGGAGGCAACAAATTTGGCTCTGTGACCTAATTGTGTTTATATTCCTATATCCTTCTGCTAGATCAACAAAAATGTGGCTGTTAAGATGCTAGATGCTGCAGCTTTCATTTTGGTTTCCCGATGACTGGTGCTCCAAAAGTGACCCACTGCAGGTAGCCCATAGGTAGCACTGAAAAAAGCAGCATGTCTGAAATCCTGCCTCTCCACAGCTGACTGAGCTAATTTGGAATTGTAGAGGACTCTTTCATTGGCATTCACAGTCTGAAATCCTCTCCTAGAGTTAAATGGCTATGCTAAGGATTTCTTCAGAAGTTTTTTCTTTAAAAACAAAAAATTCCCCCAAAATAAGGCAGTCACATGAAACAACAGCAGTGAAAAACTTTACCCAGTATTTCAGTGGCTTGAGTACTTCCCAAAATACATTGATTTTTTTTTTTTTTTTTTTTTAATTCTCAGATTGTGGAGCTGTGGACTCTGCTGCTTCAGCTTCTGGAGGGTGGGCACTGTCCACCTTGTTACAGGCTGAAGAGGTAGAAGGCATTTCCACCCTCTTGGTTAGGGCATGCCAGGAAAAGAAAAAATAAATTGACTCAATTGCAAAAGGTCATTTGAAAATGAACGGGGAGTCAGGCAGCTCCCAGGGCTGATTGGCTTCTCTGCTTCAAGGTGATCTGCTACATTTAGTATTCTTTGACAACAAGTGCCTCCAAATCAGCATGAGGGGATGGTATTCTCTCCTTATTTCTCAAAGGTAAAATTGAAGTTCTATTTAATGTTCTATGTGTTGAGCATAGTAATCACCGCTGGTGGCAATATGCTAAAATTCTGATATAATACAGTGGAAATAAATATGAGGTAGTAAAAAAGCGAAATTCTCGATCAAGCACAAAAGCATGAAATGACCATAGCTAAAGGTCATCTGTAGACTTAGTACTGCATTGAAGGTCAAATGTTATCAAGTCACTTGTGTGTCAAGCAGGTCTTCATTCACAGCGAGAATAGTATTTTTGTTGGGTTTTTAGTTTTGGGGTTTTTGTTCTTTTTTTTTTTTTTTTTTATTTTTAACAAACATCTCATCAACTTTAGAGGGCACAGTTTTAAGAAAGCAGGTTTTAAATGGATGCCTGGCAGTGCTTACATTAATCTGATTTCCCAAATGAAAATCAGTCTATTTGATTAACTGAAATAAAAGGTGGAAGAGAAAGTGGTGTCAGCATGCTGACTGGGTAAACAGGAGTCAGCTCTGATCACCCTATCATCTTTGGTTTTTAAGATAACTCATATTTGCTTTCAAACACTGTGTTTCTATACGGCAGTAATTTTAGTTTCAGTATTCAAAATTGACTTAGAGCCTGTTTTACTGTAAACCTTTTAAAAATATAAATAATGTAAAATAATGTGAGATTAAATATTTACTTGCAAAGAATATGTTCTATGCTACTATGCAGCTGCCTTACAGATTATGTGGGGGAGAAAGCTCTCATAAAAGAAAACCTGATGTATCACATGCTTGGAGAGGTTAGAATTCCAAGCTGCTGTAGAAATTGCTTCTTTTAATAGTACTTTTGAGTCAAGAATTATTTGGGAAATTACTGGGACACGAACCATAGTTCTGTCGTTCCTACCCCTAAATTATTCTGGGGTGTGGCAGTGATTGACTATACACATTGCTGCCTTCATCTTGAATGGAATGGCCTCATTTATAAGTTAATATGGAAGAGCCTGGAACAGCAGGTAGAATTGTAGTCTTAACTGTAATATATAAATAAGGAAAGAGCCACTGGATCCATCAAGATTTCAAATCTACGTTACTTACATCTTAACCTAAACACAGCTCTTAAAAATGTCTGACTTGAGTAGTAGTAGGAAAGTGTTAATTTCTGCATTGGCAAAATAAATATTTGTTGTTTCTATAAGTGTATCAGTGAAGTGAAGATACTGAAAATTAGTTCCAGTGCACACGTTCTATACACAACTGTTGAAGAGGGACACTAAGGTATTATCGAGTAAGAATTTTTATGTTCTTATTAGTGATGCACTTGGTAGATAAACTTATGGCAAGTCATATTTATTTTATAAATGAGGTGATGTGGGTATTCCCAGGTTTTGGCAGGGAAGAGGGACAAGGAGTAATATTTTGTTAGTTTCACCTAAGACTCTGTGTTTTAAGAATCACCATTTTTCCCTGGTTTATTTTGTCTTGCTGTTGGATTTTCCATTTAAGTCTGCACCCTTAGTGGAAACATTATGTTACCAAAGTACTTTATAAAACACACTCATGAATTGGATTTCCATTTAGTTCCTGTTTCCAGCAGATGAGGCGGTGAGGCCCATAATTCTCAATAAGTACATTCAAATAGAACAAACGGAGTTAGATTGAATCTGATTTACAAGACTGTGTCTTGTAGTCAAGATGTGTTTTACATACTGCTCATTTGGTTTTTAACTTTCCTTCTCTGCTAAACTCTCATATCAGAGTAGTTTATCTTATTGTCCATTGCAGTAAGTACAGCAAGCTGTGAAAATAACATGTTGTTTTCAGAGGTATGGTTGAAGCCCATTACTGCCTTTCAAACAAATAATAGGTTGTACCAGAAAGTTGTTTTCACTTCAGTGTGTGTGTGAAGGTGGAGGCACAGCAGCACTATTGATATGCTTCTATATTTAGTAGTCAGTGTATTCATATAATCATAAATATTGGTATATTTATGTGTTCAGCCAATGTTAGATGTACGGTGTACCTCTTAATACATTATTTGCCCTATACTCTTTCCTACCATTTTTTGCAGTTTTCTCCCATGGTGGGGTTTTCATGTGTGTACGGGCTTTTTTAGTGCTCCATGTGCTTGGGATCTTTGTGGGGTGCTTTTTCCTGGTGTTCTTTCAACTGAGAAACCAATCTAGATGAATCACCACCTCCAGTATACTTTTTGCTGTGGTAAGCTCAAGTACATGTACTGCATAAATGCCATTTATTTTGGGAGGAAATAATGAAATACGTCATGAAATTGGATAGTTTGGTCTGTTTACTGGAAAAAAAAAAAGGCATTTTTTATTTCATGGGCAGATGAAAAGAGCAATACTGAGCAAAGCTAATCTTTGTCCAGTGCTATATCCCACAAACTCTTTCACAGTGGTTGTATAATGTAGTTCTGTTTGTTCACAGCTAAGGTTACTGTTTCTATTTTAGTTCCTATTTATCAGGTGTTTTTCTTTTCCTTTGATGATGGACTCACACTTTTTTTTAAAAAAGGCAGAATAAACATACTGCTTTGGGGAAAAAGAATCAACTCCAGCTGAGTTTGCTGAATGAGATGATCTTGTACCACAGCTCTCAAATGAATCTGGCAGTATTCTTTCAGTTCAGGTTCATGTGATTGAGGTTGCTTCCTAGCCCAGACATACCAAAATATGGCAGGGCATGAATTGGTAAAATTTGTATCTTGCAAGAGAGAATATTCTAGGTAAGCTGTGGAGGTTTTGTAGCTTTCTGTAGGCTTGTGTGTGGAGTTGTACATTATGGAAAAGAAAGAAAAGGTTCATTTTTTTTTGCCCTCAGTAATAAAATGCATTAATAAACACTATCTTGTAGTTAAGACTGTGAGATACTGTTAAGTTCCAGCTCTTAAGCTGAATATATGACATTGGGCAAATCACTTAGTCTCTCTGTGGGCTGAATCATGGTCTTTTGACGGGTTTATCTGTGGCCATTTAAACTGTTACCACTCCTGCCCTCAGCTGATGGTTGCTGACAAAGTCAGTTCACGCTAATGGGAAGGTTATGAACTATTCCTGCTGGTGAAGTAGCACCCTGATTTCTTTCTGTCCTCCTTACCAAATGGACAATAGTCTTCAACAGGAAAGTGGAGTACAAAATAACATTTTAGATGCTGTAGTAATTTCTTCCAGAGAGGGTGAATTACTCTTTAGTTCTTGATCTGTGAAATAAATAGAAGGGGAAAAAAAATGTATTCTCTTGTCTTTTTTCCAAAACTTTGTCCACTGTTAATTTACTTCGTACCTAGGATTGAGGGGAGTCAGGAATCATCTTTTACTGCATTTAGATATTGGAATGAGGAAACATTCAGGAGAAGGAATGCATTTCTGTAGCCTATGCAATTGAATCTCCCAATTGTAACTTACAGAAAGCTTGCTGCAGTAAGTTATTTTTCATTTATTAACTACATGAAATGTGCTTTCTTTTAGGCTAAATTTTTGACCAAAAAATATACATTCAGAACAAATCTTAAAGTAGTAGAGTTTTTCATAAGCAGGTATTTGTTAGTGAAATTGTAAATTGCTGATTGCGTTAGTGGAGTTGCATTGCTACGGCAATGAAGGAGATAACTAGTAGTAGCAAACAGAAGTAGAGCCGTTTTTCTGACATGACTTTTTTTTTCTAATCGCATTTTGAGACCTAATTTGATTTTTAAAAAATATTTTTTCAAGTAGTAAGTGGAACAGATCTGTTTTCTGTTGGATATTTGTCATTCAAAACTCACTGCATATCTCTTTCTGTTTTTTAATGAAATGAGTGTATATAATTCATATACTTACAAAACATTTAGTTGCTAACACATTTAAATCTCCTTTGTGGGTGTGACAGATAAGAAATCTCAAACATGGAAGTACTGCATATTGATGGTGTTTACACTAGAACGCTGTGTGGTATTTTTCAGGTGATATATGTTGCTCTTGAACTGTGTAACACAAGAAGTTCAGCTTGCTTACATATAAATGAGTTTTTAAAGATTGTATCTAAACAGTTGTTGAAATGGAAATCATTGTACTGATGAAACAGAAGGAATAGGGATTTCCAAACAGCAAGCAGAGTATTGAAAGAACATAGGCAAGTCTTGGCAAAATTGATTGCAACCCCCCTGTGGATTATAGCAATATATAGCAGATTTTTTTAGCATAAACTAGATTAACTGTATAGGGTGCTGTTTGTGATTTTTTTTTTTTTAAATTAATTAATGTTTAAGCATATCATACATTTACTAAACTGAAAGATGGTCTTATTTTAGCTGTATGTGTGTGTACAGCTTTACTAATATGCGGTTGAGTATTCACCTCAAAGTTATAATTAAACTAGCACACAGTCTTTAGCCTTTTTCGTGTGCAATCCTTAATTACTTGCATTATCTTATAATACAGTTGTTAGAACTTTGGATACACGTGTGTTTTGTTTTGCTTAGATCAATAAAATCTTAATCAGTGTCATGAGAAGTACATAGTAAATGACTGCAGAGCGTGCTGTGGATTAAGTATAGTACCTTACAGTAGTAGTAAAATTTCAAAATGGAGATAGTTTCAACATTAAGTTTTCTGTATGTTGTATTACGTAAGAGAATTCAACTTCTCTGCCTAGTTAATTTCTTGATCTTTTTAAGAATTTAGCTGCAAAAATTTAAGTTTATAATGAGTGCTTCCTAAGATGTGTGGTAAATATACAGGTTTCTCCTAACTTGTATGCTACCTGTTTGTACAAATAGGATATTTTTCCTTGGCATGGTGCTTTTGGAAGGCCAGATTTTCTCAAATTAATCTGTAATAAGCATGATTTACAGAGCTTGATGCTTTATTTTGGGCTAGTTAATGCAGCTTGGAGGTTGAATACAGAAAGAGTTGAAATAACCAATTGGGTACATTACCACATTAGTTGCAAAAATTCTGTAGTATATTCCTTGCTAAAAGTCAATATGTATGCCTCATTTCAAAGTATGGTGTTAAAGATGCTATCAGATTTCACGCAAGAGATCAGAGAAATCACAAGAAGCATTATGCCCTGTTGCTACCAATAATGATGACTGATAAAATTCAGAGGCTTTGCTCTCCTTATTTGAAGTCTACTTATTAGTATCTCATGCTGTTATGAGTAACTACAAATATCTAAAATAGGAATAGGAGCAAATGTTTTGGTTTTCTCTAGGCAAATTTTGATAGAGAAAATGTAAACTGTGAGCTGTGGAATCCAATATTTTTATTTAAATTGCGGGTGGGATTTTTTTAAGCTTATTTGCTTTTGAAGTAAAGCCCCTAAATCACCAAAATTGGAGATTTCTGGATTCCTTGAAAACCTTTTCAGCAATGCCCATATTGGACTACGATGTCCAGTAGACAGGTCTAAATTAGGTTGACTTTTTCAGTTCTATTTTGAAGTTTCAATTTGTTCATTATTGTAAAGTGTCCCGACACAATATACTTTATTTTTACTTCTGCCTGGTGTTTTGCTTCAAAGTATCTGATTTAGTAACGGAATAAAGCAAACTGAAGTGAGTTCATCTTTTCCGACTCTTATTAATTAGACATTCTTGTGGTTTTAGTTTACAATATTTGTCATCTGGTGGTAGCCAAAAGCCTTTCATTAGAGATAGTTAGAAAAGATGTGATACTTCATTGAGAAAACTGTATTAATTGTCTATAGTTCTCACAATCTAAAAACTGAGTGCAGTTTAAATCACACTAAATATAATTAGAATTACTATTTGATGGATTGTGCATATGTTACCTTACATGCAAGGTTGTGCAGAAAAGAATTTGTAGATTTTTTTTCTTCAAAATCATTTTTGGTTGAAGGTGATCACAACATGTAAGCCGTATCAACTTCTAAAAGCAGTAGTGTTTAAAAGGAATTTAATCCTCCCTCATCTCCATGCTGGAAAAAGGACTAGCTAGGCAGTTACAAGCTAGGCAGAGTTGTCTTTAGTTGCAGGAGTGACTATAATCATCCCCTGAACCTTCCTCCTACATATTCTTTATACTGCTTTACAAGCAGTTAGACCTGTGCGCATCTAATCTCAAACGTTCATGTATGAACATAAAATTTAAGCCTGTAATTGTAAAATGTAATTTTTCTTTGGTCCCTATTAATCTGCAATAAAGCGATGCCCTCAAAGAGGGTGACTCACATTGTTGTGTTACAGCACTAAAGCACTGATCAGTTTTCCAGAAAGAAAACTCATGGCAGAGCAGGTTTCTGTGCTGCTAGCAGCTGGGCTGTAGAGAAGATGCATGCTGTTAGGCTGTTGACTGCCTCACCTCTGAAGTGCCTGGAGTTTTTCACTGTTGCATCTGAAAGATTAAAGCCACCCTTACGTAGAGTTTTAGTGAGAATGTAGGAGGCTATTTGAATTTTTTCCCTGAAGACAGTAGTTCAAATACTCATGTCAGAAGGGGAATTGGTCCCCTTTTAACTCGTGCTGTTATTTGTTGCCCTCTGATTGAAGAGTAGGATGGTAAATATTGCTCATCCCAGCAGGCAGCGGGATTGCAGACAGGAGCAGCTCTGCTAAACTGCCAAGGGTTTCAGCCTGAGGAATGAGGAGCAAAGCTGTAAATGATTTGGGCCAATCTTTGCACCTATTTGTTTGCAAAAGTTGAGATGTTCTGAATTGGAGGAAGGATTGCGAGAGGGCCCAGTTTAAATCCTGATGTTAGCTTCAGTGGCTAGAACCAGCTAATACGGTTGAGCGAAACCTTCTTGCTGGTGACTGGCAGCTGGGTTATTAAGTGGGATTAGAAAAAACCAGAAAAGGATACAGAATGAAAACCATGTTCAACATATCTGCTATCCTTTTATAAAAGAAGCCTCTCATTTTCCACAGCAAGCAGTTCGACATGATATCGAAGTACCTCATTGTGTGATTTGACATGATGTTGTAATGTTTCCAGTGGCAGTTTTCATTGCATGAGACTGTGAGCTTTTGGAGCCATAGAACTATAAGTAAAAGAAAAAGGGAAAACAAAGACTTCATTTTTCTTGCTAGCACATAACATAGGCACAGGGAGGAATATCTGGTGAAGTAAAAGAAAAGGAGAAGAAACAATTTTCCTTCCAGGGTTGCTAGTTCACAGTAGACGGTTGTAATCCTGAATCTCTTCAGTGTCTTTCCATCCACGTGCTCTAGAAACCTCCTGGTTTTTGGCAGTGATTTAAATGGTGCCTTTCTCACTGGATTGATTAAACTGTCAATGAAAACAGTGTTAGTAACTTTTTGTATCATTTTGTAACAGTAAGTTTTTCCTATTTGCTTGTAATATCTATTTGTAAAAAAGATTATTCAAATCACTTTAAGCTTTGTATCCCTGCTCTGTATTTCTGAGTGCTAGGTTTGATTATAAAGTGATATTTAATATGAAGGAGTTCTAAGATAGTTAAAATTTTGAGCTCTTGCAGCTTCCATTCTTCTGTAATCTTTAGGTACTTTCATATTTTATCACCAATAAAACTACTTTTTTACTATTTTTACTACTCTGAGGCAAAGTACTCTGGTCAAGGACAATTTTATTAATCCATACTGCTGGCTGTGAAAACGCCATTCATGTATAATAGCAGAGGAGACCGAAGGTCATTTGTATTTCAGACTCCTAAGTTAAAACTATTCTTTCCAGGTACTTTCCCAAAGAAATTTTCAAAGAAATATACTGTATCTCTCCATACATGAGGAGTGGTTTTTAAAGGAAAGGTCAGTCTCTGCTAATACTGGCTCAGCTGCATCCGTGTGTTGTGAAAGCCGGAGGTTTGCCTTTGGCCCTCAGTGCCAGTGTATCAGAAGGAGCAATAGCAACAGTGCGACTATGTTGTGAAAACTTTATTAGTGTATGTAAGGGGCATGTCTCTACTGAATAAATTCAGGGTTCCTAAGGAAAGGTGTGAGTGTATGAAATCACAATATATGTTGGTCTGAGGTGGGTGGAGGAGCAACTCTTTTCCCTTAGGAATGTATAGTGAAATACTAATGGAGATATGGGAACAATTAAAAAGGAGAAATGATGACAGAAAATAGAAATATCCTTAAATTCTGTATTTTAATGTGGTATTTCATTGTGTCTACGATTAGTTCACTAAGTTAGTAACTACTTTTGGTAAGTTTATGGGTAAAAACTCAGATTATGTTGGAGTGCTGCTTGAATATTTTTCTGTTTATGGGTAAAAACTCAGATTATGTTGGAGTGCTGCTTGAATATTTTTCTGTGCTCATTCTCCCAAGTCCAAACAATTTCCTTTTATTTTTTTTCCCTTAGACTGAAAGAGTGTGTATGTTCTCTTTTAAAGACCAGAACAAAAGTGGCAGGAAAAAATAAGGCAATAATGAGTAGCAACGTGTTACAAAAGGATGAATGACATTCCTAAGGGAAACAAAGTAGGACGGCAGGGCGGAGGTCATTTAAACGCTGGACAGTAGCAGCTATTGTCTACTGGGAAAAATGAGGGCCAACAAAGGAGCATATTTCTTGTAAAGAGCCTATATTCCCTGCAATAAGTATTCAGAGAAAACAAAACAAACTCTAACCTTCAGCATTCTCCAAGTGCTTCCTTCTAAGGCTCAAAGCCCTTAATACATCTGCAAAACAGAAACCCATTCCCAAGGAAGTTACTTTTTAACTGTGTAGATTTGTTTCGCTAGTGTATTCAACTACATGCTTTGAGGGATCTTAATGGAAAATTGTGTGTTTTCTTACTCATATGTTAAAATATTCCCTTTTTCTGCTGTGTCCAAAACATGCTTCATATTCAAATAGCAGAGTAGGTCTTTACTGGAGAAAGCTGCTGCTCTGCTTTTACTATCAAGCTGCTAATGAACTAGCTTGTACCAAAATAGGAATGAGTACTAGCATACTAGCATTTGTTCACCGAGAAATGCATGTTCTGTCGGACTTCTCGTAACATGGGCTAACTCTAAACTGTAATCTTGCATTGCCTATTTGATCTGGGAAACAGAAGAAAAAAGTTAGAATTTATTTTTTAAGGGTTTAAAATGCACAAAATCTGCTGTAGTAGAGATGCTGACTCCCATGTAATAACAAGTAATTTTTTAAGATGAGTCTGTGTGTGTTGCCATAAGTGTAAATGTATGTCTGAGCATTTTTAAATCATCACTTGTGATTTCAAAAAGCATTTTGCAAGTTATAATAACACAGTCATTAACTATTGCATAAAATATTTTTTTTTTTCAACACTGATTAGTTTTTCTTGGATTTCCTGAGACAATTTGTCCTTTTTTTGCAGTAACCGGAGTCCCACTGTACATCTGGAGATGGCTGATTTCTAATTCAGAGATCCTTTGAAATGCTAATATACAAACAGTATATAGAAAATAGCTAGGCTGATGGGCTTTAGCTTTTCCATTTTCAGTTGCCTACCTCAAATACTGTAATCCTAACTATGAGTCAGACTTCAAAATACTCTTGTCAGAATGGGAGAGTATTTAACACAACAAATTTAAATGGCCCATTGAATTGATTTTTTTTTTTTTTTTTTTTTAATAGCACTAACTGCAGTAGTTTTCTGGAGTCTGATTATTCAACACTGGAAAGCACATTTGCAGAGCATAGTTCTTCAATGATACTTGCCTTCAAGTAGGATGTAGAGTATGAGAAATGCGTATATTTGCTTTTTGCTTTATTATCTGTAACAACGATGAAGTTTAGCACAGTTGCAAAGTTTTTAACTTTTTCGGCTTAAAGTTCAGGTTACACCTGAGATTGATGGAAGCACACATAAAGGTGGTATGTAAGCCCCATCACTGTGTTTGAATCAAGTCTCAGCTGCCTACATGAGGGAGTGGAGCTCAGTCCACCTTGAGGAAAGACAGATTGCTAGGGAAAGAAAATAAGGGCAAAATAAATTTCAGTCAGTAAAAGCTGGGTATTGCAGCTGGTTTCTCCTGGGCCAGATGTATTTATATGAGATTATCTCCAGCTAACTGAAAATAAAGTCTAAGGAGAGAATAGATGTTGCCAGGTCTTAAATCAGGGGACAAATTCTATAAGCTGGTATGTGCCTGTGGGATATAAATGATGCTTTGTTCTAAAAACCTGTGTTTGAGTTATTTTAATCATACAATTTCGTGTAAGCCTTCTTCCCTCCTTCTCCAAGGTGCATAGGGCTGCTGCAGTCTGGACTTTGGTGATTGTCTTAAGCAGTTGGGTCTGCTTGTTACCATCCTCTTGCCCTCTCAGCTAGGAGGTTTTTTAGGGAGGCTGGATTTGTAACTCTGTCAAGTCACATAATTTTATTTAACAAAGCAAGTATAAGAGAATAGACATCCATCAGTGAATGAAGGACAATGGTGAATGTGCGCTGGGGTAATCTGGAAGCACAGCTCTCTTTTTCCCAAGAGAGTACCAGGTGAGTCCCATTGCCTCAGTTTGTCATAGAAGCTTTTGTTATGCTGTAATTGAACTTTCCCTTCACTGGCTGATTGGTCTTTGTTCAATATGTTGAATATTAGCTAATGGTAAGCTGCAACTTTCAAACCACTGCACCAAACCGAAAGAAAGAACTAGTCTTTTTCCTTTGCTCTTTTGGCTAGGGCAGCTAGGAGGCCATCTACATGATTTCTCCCATTTGTGTACATGTAACTTTCTTGAAAGTGGTTTCAGCTTGAAGTGTCCTCTGGTCAAGAAGGTTGCTTGTTTTCATTAGACTCAGATTTAGGACCGTACCAACACTGCAGTGACCTGTGATGCCTCTTTATGCCCTCTGTGTTAAGTGATCCCATAGTATTTGGGGTTTTCTGGTGTCCCTTATCACTCGTGTCCCTTACTAGCCAACTGGAAAAGGGATGCCTCTAGCTGGCCAAATTATCCATGTCGTCAGTGAACTGCCAGCAGCCACAGAGAACCAAGCGGAGGATGGCACTAATGTGGCACTCTGCCTTTTTATATGCCTGCTTGTTTTAATGCAGCTTGATAGAGAGGGGAGTGGGGCTCGCCAAGACCATAGGGATTCCTTTTCAAATGTAACCAAGCTAAAAATTGCCTTTGGCTCTGAAGCAGGCATGGAACACTTCATGCAAATCAGATTTTTTTCTGTAAAGTCATGATTGAATCTTAGAATTTTCATCCACATTATTAAGGTTTATATTCTAGCTTGTGTTTAGAGCAAAAGTTAATAACAGCAATTACTGTTGAGAACAAGTTTCCAAAGTATGTGTGGCTTTTATTATTGTTGTCTTTGGTATTTTAAAAGAAAATCAGTGACATGCTTTTGAAATACATGCTCATTTGTAATGATGACAGTGCTGATTTGTAAAATGCATTTCCTTCTGATATATTTTATGTTAAGCTCCTGTGTACAATAGCCGAAGACTCATGTTGCATTTAAACAGAAGACTTTTGTGTATAGTTAATTTTAGGGGCAGTGTTACAGATGTAGATAGAATTGCTGAGGAATACTTTTAATCATCTCTTGTATTTAAATAGCATTTCACATAGAAGCTTTCATCAGCTGCAAAGAGAATTTAGGAAATCAAGTTGTACTGTTTTATGCATCTGGAGAAGCTTTTACTTGTAACTAGTTAGTGGTGTATATGCAGAGGCCATTTAAGCCTGTACTGTGTTTGCCCACAAAAACAATTTAAGTGCAGTTCTAGAAATGCCTTTTTTTTAAGCAGGGGAGAGGAGATGTCTGACCTGTCATAACATCTAAATAATTTAATTGGAAAAGCCATCTGTCAAACCTTATGTTGCTAAACTATTGAGCAGTATAGCTCTACAAAAACAAATGAGAACATGTATTTAGCACTCCCAATTGAAAGTTTGGGAAGCACAAAAATAGGTGTGATGCAAGGAGTACTGGGGACACCATCTTGCCAAGGTTGGCTATTTTTATGTAGTGCTAATTATTTACTGTTCATCTGGAAATTGAAACTAAATATAAGCTGCTAATGTAGACTTAAAAACTGTAAGGAAATTAAATTTGAACACTTGAGTAATGAGTTAATAGGTTTCATTTCCTTTAGGCAATGTCATAAATTTGCAGTGTATTTTGTCTGATGCATAGATGATAAATGAGGTTTGCAGAAGTATGTGCATGCCACACAGCAGAGTTCTTAGAAGCAGTGTGATGTCATGCTGATTTTTTCTGAAGGGTAGAATTTTGTTTGAAATGCAGAGTGATCACATTAATGCCTAACTAAAATGGAGACATGTTACAAGGAAAGAGCCCTGATATACGCTATGAGAGAGTTTGCTCTGTGTTCCGCAGAAAGCCCCATCAATATAGAACAAAGACGTGCTTTAGAAATGATTTTAGTTTTATTCTATACGGACCTTATATATTCTTTTTTTTTTTTCTAACATTGTCAGGAATCTGATGGATAATCAACATACTATTAAAAAAATTCTTCTGTTTCTTGGTATTCTGTTTGATACTTTAGAAAAAGAGCTGTAGTAGCCTTGCTTTTGCACCTTAAGCTGTGTTTAAATAGAAAATCCACGGCTGCTTTCTTTATGTTTTGATTTCCTCCTCAGTCTGCAAAGTTTGTGAGTTGAATCCAGGGAACTAAAGAAAGTAGTTTCATGTGGAAAGTCTTACAGTGTTAGTAAATAAGGATTCCTGTTATGATCGTTATCACAGAAAGTTATTCCTTTGGCCTTTCCTTCCTAAATTATATAAAGACTGTTAAGGGATCCAGAGAAAACTTCAGTCAAGTCTGTTAACAGGGAGGATTTGAGTTGCCAGTAGAGGGTACAAAGCATGCTTTGAAAGGTATGTGGCAGTATGTGGTTTGCTTGTTTCTTGTACTCCAGGTCTCATAAATAATGTTAAAGACTACTGAGTCTTTGTTACCAGCAAATCAAAGCATTCAGGATGGTGGAGGAGGCCTTCCAAGCTCATGTTTAAAGAAAACAAAAAAGTCAAGGCTGGAAGCAACTTTAATTAAAATTCCAGATTTTGAAACTGCAATGTTGCCTTTTTTGCCCTTTTTCCTAGCTAGAAGAGTTTTAAATTTATTTGTTAATACATCAGAGCATCATATATTTAAGTAGCTGTCAAGCCTAGAGTTTTGAAATAAATAGTAACAGCAGAAGACTGAACGCACAGAAACTGGAACAATGTGACCAAATTATGGACGCACATGAAAACTGGCGCAAGTGTAACTATTCATATGCCAGTTCTGTGTAAATATTGCAGAGCTGCAGAATTTGTGCTCATATGACTTGATCCTTCTTTGATATTGAGGTGATCTTTGATGCAGTGCAGTGACATTAACAGTAGCATTAATATAACGATTCTGATTCAGTAAATCCCAGATTTCAAAATACCTTCTCTGAGTTTGCTTCCAATGTAGAGAATACAGGAAGTATATTTCTTTAACTGTAGTTACCTGCAGATAGCTGTAAGCGACAGCTTGTTGTATTGGAAGGATTTTTAATGCATTTAGGAATAGATCGTCACAGGCTGTATTTATTCTCAAAGTCTGGCTGCTGTCTCCACCAGGATTCATAGCTGATACAGATGATGAAACAGCGTAAGTGTGACTTTACTTGAGAAAAGTTATCTATTGAGAAATATGAGATGACCTTAAATAGTATTCAGAGGAAGAGGAAAGCAAACAGCAATTATATGTAATTTGCTGTCAACTCTTTGAATAAAATTTTACAAGAAGCTTAATAAAGAAAACAATTATTTACTCTTTAAGCACTTAATGTACATTAAGAAAGAGATATCTCAAACTGATCTTCTTCAGTACAGTAGTCTTACTCAGAAGATCATACACAGCTTGTATTAGCCTAATAATAGTTTCTAAAATATAGGTAATTATTTTACTCTAGTAAAATAATTGTCTAGTAAAATAGTTTCCTAGTCTAGGAATTCAGTCCTTTTCAGCTGTCATAATGAAGCTCAAGGCAAAGTATTGGTTGCTTAAAAATAGTAAATTATGTTCAGTATAAGCCGCCCCTGATGTACAAGGTTGGTGACTCAAAAAGGCTACTTTCCCAGAGATGAAAAAAAAATCACAAATTTAGCAAAAATAGTTTCATACACCACATTGCAAAAAGAAGGAATAGCCATTAACACAAATGAAAGCTTTATGTAATCAGAAGACTGATGGTAAATAATGAGCTGAAGTTACCATGAGTTAGACAAGTACTGTAAAAGGCATCTAAATCCTTGTAGCATGGTAAGCCAGTGGAAACCTCCTAAGAGAAGGAATAAATTGTTCATCTGTTGTCGTTTTCTGTTTAAGACTTGGTGGCTTTCTGGAAAAAGTGATTTTCTGCTTCGCAGGCTTAATGGGCACTTCAGAAACAACCTTAAATGTAGGCTTCCAGGCAGTGCAAGGACAGACTTACAAGTGAGCTCTGTTGAAGGTAGCAAATTTTGGACAGAATGTGTCATGGTATGCATCAGTATTTCTATACTATACTTTCCAAAACTGTGTCTAGGGTCATATCAATTCCTAAACCTCAGCCAGCCTACAAAGAAAGAACAAGAGTTGAGTGAATACAGAGAAAAATTGGAATATCAACAAAACTTGATAGGAAGGACAGTTAGGAGAAACATGGGTGGTTGTTGCTTATAAGATTATTTGTTTCATTTTGAGCTAAAGTCAGTGGGTTGGAGAATGTCTGCTTTGCAGGAAAAGTTGAATACATGTGACAGCATGTGCATTGGTCTAATATTAGCGTTGGATCATATGCAAGTTTTTTACCTACATGACTATATGTTCAGAACTTTTTATTCAGGACAGTATTTCTGCGTCAGCACCAAGTCACACTAATGTGCTGAGTGGAACAATTACAAAGCTGAGGGCTGTGTCAATGCATTTGCAGTTGAAAGGAGTTTACTATATGCTCATGTTTCTTTTAGAGTTGTTGATCAGTTTGATTCTATGTAAATACGGTACAATCTCATACAAGAGCTGAGAAAGCTTCATTACTGATGGGCCTTAAAATTCAAGCTGTCCTACCAAGGTGGCAAAGTGGTAGAGTTTTCAGTTTGAGTATCCTGCTTGAGGAGTTGTCTTCCATCAAGCCTTGCTGAAGCCTGAATCGGAGACCTCTGAAGCAGAATGACTGAATTCTGCTTGCCAAATATATATCTCAACCAGTTTAGTAGCATGAATAGTTAAAAGAGAGTGCTAAAGAGCTGTCAGTCTTTCATTACCTTACCTGATTCTTAACTCTTTGGCTCCAAAGCAGTGCTTTCCCATAATAATGCATTATGATTGAACCATGTAATTAAAATACTTTTTATCTAAATGAGAAAGTTGTACTTCTTGTAAGTTGTTCTTGAAAATTTATTTGCGGAACAGAATTATTCTGTGTATTCCCTGTTAATGTAAGTAGGTGGTTATTAATTTGCTTACTATGGAGTCTCAAAGGCAGGAGGTCCTTATGCAGTAGAAGATTACAGACTCCTTAAACTTCCAGAAGTTAAAATTGCTCAAGAAGGGCATGGTTGCAGTCCCATGGAAGAGCTTACTACCTTCTGCAAGAGTTTCTGCTGTCTAGGCCCTTCTTGTTGTTAGTGATTTTATCTCAGCAGTTTTGCTATGCTTTGGGGACAGATTTTGGGAAGAAATCTATCTGGATGTTGTGGAATTAACTTTCATTGAATAACCTGGCTGGAGTGAGAACTGTTTTAATTATTTCAAATAAAACATTGAGATCATGGCATGTATCACATTTTGCAACCAGACAACTGAAAGCTTCTTCAGGTTGGGAAAACTTTGTCTATATCTATATTGGCAAATAATCTGCAGTGGGAATGGATCCATAGAAGAAAAACGGTGGGTGCTAAGGACTTGGTGGCTACTGCCTATATTTTTTCAAAGATAATACTTTGAGTGGACTCACTCTGATTCCAGGGAATGTTGGAACAGTAAATCACTGAACACATCTTCCTTTTTGGTTTTATCAAAAAGTAGGCAGTTCATATGCTTTGACTGCTCCAAAATGAGAAAAATGTGTCCAATAATCTGTCACTTATTAAACTTGGTCATACATATATCTGCTTGATTAAAATCCTTATATACAGGTATATATTTTAGTTTATGGCATGAACACATAAATAAAAACTATGAGCAGACCTGAGATAGTTAATAGTATAAAATATAAATAATCGCTGTTTGCTGGGGAAGGAAAATGGTCATTTTGATTTAGCTGGAAAAAAGAATGGATTGTTTCTTTTGTGCGTATGTCACAAATGGAAAAAATTACTTTCCTTAACTTTTCTAAATACTAGAGAGTAAAATAACCCCGTACTTGTATAAACTTGTTTTTCATAGATACAGAGACTGGTAAATTGTGGTACAAGTCCAAAAGATACTCCAGATGTTGTTTTACAAAAAGACTACAAAGTTCTTGGAACTTTCAGAAAGGCAAAGGGCCTTTAGGAAAACATACAACAACAGGATAGAATTGCTATTAATTTGTTGTTCGAAATAGAAAGAATGTGTGTTTTGAAATAGAAGACTACTTTCAAGAAGCAGCTTTCTGCATATAATACTTAAAGCTTACCATTTTGAGGCAGTGTCTACCAAATACAAAAAAGGTGGGGGAAGATTTCCTGATGAAACCATCTCTAAACAGAGAGATTTAATCTGTGTTATGACAGTGCAGTGATGATCAACTTGTTACTTTCAAATTTCCTCTTCTTTCTGTGGTGAACACAAAAGCTGTTGCTGATAGAGAATACATTTAAATAGCTTAAATGCTTCTAGTTTCTGTGGCACAGTGAAATCTGTTCGGTTTGTTGTAACCAACTAATTATATGTCAATGGTGCAAATGGACTAGAGGAGCAGAACTGCTGTAAGCAAACATAGACCAACTAGACTTCTCTGGACCTAAGTTCTGTTAGTTTTTCGGTGGTAAAATACTGAGAGGTGAACAGATTATCCTTTTAAAAGGCTTGTAAAGGTACTCTGACGGCAGAGGACAGCGTGATGATGCAAGGTACAACTAGGAAAAGTCTGCGTACCAGTTCAGACCTGATAAACTCAAGACCTGTGGATCAGTTTAGTTTTCTACATTAATTAATTACACTAAAATTTGAGCAGTATTAATTTGAGCTGTATGAAATGTGAAGCACGGTGTACTCTGGCATTGTGGGTTCAAGCCTCTTCTAGGCGTACTGCACTGAGCAGAAGGTTCAGTTGCACGGCACTGTTTGTCTGCTTTTACAGTCTGGCTGAAATAATCCGGAGGTGCAAACTCCAGCCTGTCACTGCACGAGAGATAAATGTTGAAGTGGCATTCTTCTGGCTCATTCAGCTCATTTATTATACAGAAGCACATACAGGAACATGTATCTTGGGAGAAAAAAAAAAGTCATTTCAGCAAGGATTAGTTGTCTTTTCAAAAGACCAACCAGCTGCTTCAAGTAGAGTACCATAAATATATTTTTTTGGGAAAAAAAATATATCCCAGGAAGCTTTGAGGCATGAAAAATTTGAAGGATAAGTAAAAACATATAGCAAACAGAGTTTGTCACTTAGTCTGTGCATGCAGCAAATGTGTATTTGTATATACTACAGTGATAGGCATGGGGCTGTTTGAATTCAGGATATTCAAGGAATTAAATTGATTCCAAAAGAGTTTCGAGTGAGTGTGGGGGTTTCAGGAGAAGGAAGACATGGCACTGGTCCCAAATCAAGCGTAGCGAAAGTCCCTCTGGCAATAAGAAGTTTGCAGAGAGTACCTGGGAAGTATGTCTGACAGTGATGTGTTCGTTCATAATGTTTGACAAGCACCTGGACATTTACAAAACGGTGAAAGTGATAGAAAATAACCCTAACAACACTTTCTCAGCAGTTGGTGAAGTATCAGATGCTATCTCAGATTTTTAAAATCCAGTTCAGATAGGAGAGCTGTGTGTGGTTAAACTTCACTGTAATTTTAGACCTTACACTGTTTTGGTGGGGAGCACATTAACGCTTGATCAGAATGGAACGCAGAACATGCTCAGATAAAAAGTTGTGCCTGTCGACCTTGATATGTTTTCATCAAAAAATGCAGCAACCTCTTAATTTGCAACTCTGTTTTCCCATTGCCCAATTTTTGGCAGCAAAGTATTCAAGAGATTAAAGGAATGTTTCTTCATGCTGATCTCACCAAGAGAAATCTTACTAAGTCACTCCCTTATTCAGAGTAATTTGCTGGCTTTGCTCCTTCTGTATCATGTTCAAACTCCTCACCTTCAAAGCTTGGTAAAAGTTTGCTCTTGGCAATCTCATTTCGCATTTATTCTTTTAATTTTTTTTTTCAATCTGTCTTCTCACCTGGAATTCCTTCACCTTTTCTTGGTGCAACAAGTAAACATATTTCACATCACAGCAAGGGAAGTTTGTTTATGTTCATTTTCAAAGTGTAAAAACCTGTAGAACAATACAGAGCATTACTCTTAATTTTTTAATGTTGATAAACCCTCTGGAGCTTTTGATATTTGTGTTAAAATATCAGCTCCCTAAAGTAGGGACAGAGCCTCCTGTGTTCCAGTGCATAAACCAAATGTTCCAGTCTTCTGTGCTAAGTAGATTAACCTTGTTTAAAGTGAGCAAACTGCGTTTGGTAAAGTGATTTGTAAAGTGGTGCTTCAAACTGCAGATTTGTGAGAGAATTTTATATATGGTCAGTAAAATAGATCTACTTTTCCAGCATTGATGGCTTATGTTAAATGCAGAAATGAAAGAGAAGATAGGTATTCTGATTAGCCATGTGAGGTCTGGTAGACAACATAGATACTTGTTTCTTGCCATTACTCCAGGATAGCACAGCTCATTGGTACCACATTAATAATGGAATCCCTCCTATGTGTTAGCAATAATACCTTATGGTGTTATCTAGACTCCCTTTTATTTCCTTCTAATGCAGCGAGGTTTTGTGTTAATGTGTTAAAAAAAAAAAAAAAGCAAAGAAAAAGAGAATGTATTAAATAAAAGGAGGGAGGTGGTTGACTGTGTCCCTATATCTTTATTAACTACTACACATGCTGCAGAAATTCTCACCAGCTGTCATGAACAGCATGTCTGCCATACTGACTATATAGACTACAGCAAGGTGTTGTTTTGTGAATGTTTTGTTGACTTAGGTTTTTTTCCCCTTCTGGTGACTGATAAAATTTGTAATAGGGTTAGATGGTGGTTCAGCAAGTAAGGCAGATTCCAAATTATAACAGTTGCCGTTATTGATGCTTCACTTGTTTGTGGAAGAGTCTGTGCCATCTCTAGCTGCCTCCCATTAAGTCAATGGGAAAGAAGAGTATTCTGAGATTACATAAAAATTTCTATTTAATCTGGATTTGGAGCTCAGAATGGCACATGTCTTGCTTGGGAATCAGTTATCTTGCTCTTTAAGCAATTGCATATACGGGTTTTGACAGGAAGAGTAAATTCCAGATAACTGTATTAGAAGGATAAGTATGAAGTTAGGCAGCAGGAAAAGGATATCACAGATGTCCAATTTCCATCTTATGTGGCAACTAAAATGAAGAGAGTGAAGAGAGAAGACTACACAATAGCCAGGTGAGAATGAGTTTGGGGAAATAATTTAATGCTTGGATGTGGTCTGTATTGTTGGTAGTTTTCAGATGGAGGGGACTCTTTTGTGCTCAATGTTTTGTGATTTTATGTTCATATAACAAACCAAGCAAAAAAAAGCAAGTGATATTTAAGAATGTGTATTGGCACAGGCAAGTTGTCACACTTCCAAAACAGATTTTGGGTGGGGAGTGAATAGTTATGGAAGGCATTTTACAGGATGACTAGGCAAAATGAGGCGTCTTGTTAAATACAGAAGTACTAATCTAGCAATTGGGTATTTTAAACAGTTGAATAGTTCTGTATTCTGAGCTTCAGTGATATATATCTTAGAAAATTACTTGAGACATACTATTTCTGAGTCTTTTACCAGGTCTTTGACAGGCTCTTGACCTGTGTGATTTATTTTTTTTATTATTTGCTTGCTGCTTTTCTTGCTACATTTTTCCAATTTACTTTTCTGCAGCAGTGGGTCAGTATCTCCTGCATCTATTTTCCATTTTCCAAAGTGTTCTTTAAAAAGATAAGATTAATACCTGGGAAGTAGGTTTCTTGCATTTTCATAGGTGTATGTAGAGAAAGTGGAAACAGCAAAGCTTTCCAAAGTACTTGACCTACGTTTGTAACTCTGAGATGTTCATGCGGTTTTTAATGTTGACAAATAGGATATGATTGGGGAACACTGAGTACTTTTTAACATCCCACCCCACACTAAGAGTTCTTCAGGGGTGTACAGTAGTTAGTGGCAGTTCAGAGTAGGACTAGTAAGCCCACTACCTATTCTCACAACTGTACTGCTCCTGTAGATGTCTGCTTGCCAAGAGGGGTGGGTGTCTTTCTTTTTCCTTCTTGGAGCACGCAGTATTCTGGCCTTAGAAGCCGTAAGTGCTATTACATGACAACAGGGTGCATTAGAAAGTACACTGGTAGAAGAGTCTAGGTGGAATGAAATGAACTTATGCTGCATATGAGCTTGATGTGCTTGAAAAGATACGGAGATCCACACTGCTATAAAATGGCACTGGGACAAGAAAAAGTAAAAGTTTGATGGAGACATCAAATGCCTGTGAGCCATAACATATGCCTAGAGAAAGACAGTAGGAATAGTAGCATTTACAGATTGACCAGTAGGGTTGGTCAGTTTATAAGGCAGATCTTTAGAAGAAATTATTGCTTTCAGAAAGAACTATTTTCACAGAAGAACTGTATAAACATCTTAGCTCGACGTAGTGAAGACTTCAAAGTTTTGTTTAGATTCTCACACGGATCTGTTTTTTTCAAAGCAAAATGGTTTTGTGGTAAGCAATCAAAAGGTCCTTATGCTTCTTGGGTTTTGTTACCTACGGAAAGAAGCAGTCTTAACCTGTCAAGTGCGTATAGTTAAAATATTAGGGGACATGCAGTGTGCAGGGTATAATTATTTTCTCATCCTCACTTTTTCCTAGTTTTTACTTGTTTGGTTATTTTGAGAGCTTAGTTTGGCAGAAAGTGTTCACAATTTTCTTTACTTAACAAACCTTGGAAAGTAAGTAGCTGAGAACTTTGCATTTTGGATAGACAAGAAAAAGTGGCATTTTGACGACACTTGTTTTTTAGTTTGAAAAAAGTTTTCAGAAACACAAGTATTGCACAGGAAAGGACTGGGCTAAGTGCCTTTAGAAAGCTTTGTAAATGTCCCTTTCTAACCCTTGATATTATTAGTCTGATTGCTTAGGCCTTAAGGCAACATTTCTAAATTCCTTTCATTCTCCTGTATTCCATCTTTTAATTGCAAAACAACCTCATGGGAGACAGTTGCTCATACTTACATTAAACAAACTTGTATTTATTTCTTGACATCAGACAAGAAAAAAATGCCAAAATGTTTTCTTCTAAAAGCTGTTAAGACAGAGGAAGAAAAAGGGACTTTCATAAGCTGGCTACTTTAGGAAGGTCATTAATAGTTTCTCTCAAAAGAACACATAAAAATTGTTTATATGGAGACACAAGCTGCCCTTGTATTACGGAATATAGGGTTTCTCTTAGCTTGTGCTGGGGAGTTCTACAGGTTACAGAGGGCAAAGTTAGCTGATAAAGTCATTAAAAGAGTCAGGCAAAGGGCTCTAGGAATAGTTGGAATTTCAACCTGCGTTAGGTGGCTGAAACCTGGAAATTAATAGAGTATTCTGGTGTGTCACACACTATTACATTTAGAGCTAGTACTGGTGTTAGTTATCATGTATAAATATTAGAGAATTACTATTATCTGTTAAAGTTAGCTAGTTGCAGAGAAGCTTTGCAGGTCTACTATATACATTTGAACTTGATGGTTGAGTTTAAATAATTATTTAAAAATATAATCCCGTTTCTTTATTTAGCAAGAACCTAGAATTTTTCCTGATTGCAGTTGCTCAGCTTTTCCAGAAGTATAATAAATATGTTGGCTTGATTGTGTTTTTTATCCTGCATCCTATTTTGTCCTGAAAGTAATCTTTCTTCAAAATGATTACTGTTATCTAGGTCACAGTTAAGTTACACACTGATGGATTTCAAACCTGGTCTGTTTCAACAGGGTAATCTGGCTAACTAGTTTCGATGCACAACTTCTCCTACTTTTATTAAAATCAAAAACTATACCAAATTGAGACTAACCATATTTGAGTGTGGCATTTCAAAACAACTACATTTTTTTTTTTACTATTTTAAGTAAAATGTTTGGTTATTTATGTATGCTGAGAAAAGTGAGATTTGTTACAACTGTATCATTGGAAACTACTAGAAATGAATATACTTATCAACATCACCATTGCTCACTTCCTTTATCTGGTGACCTGTCATATATAAGGCACTGTTTCACTGTATTCAGTAGAGCAACTGTAATTCATATCAGATGATACCAAGGTTTGTTTTTATGATTATTAGGGCATACTGGCAACATGATACAGCCTCCTGACATAAAAATGTATTGCATCATTCAGATAGCATTAACCTCAGAGTCACTTTAACTAGAAATAATTTCATTTGCGCCGATGACCTCTGCAGTCTTCCAAGATAGTTCTGATGGTAGAAGTATGTGAAATTGATTCCACTGTAACAATCTAGTGTCAGGTACAGATTAATAATACTTGAGCGAGCCTTTCTTTGAGCAAATCTGATGTAATTTGTATTGTTTTGTAGATGGGAAAATAAATGCAGGGAGCCAGCTTTTAATATTCATCTTGGATTATGGAGGCATTTTGTGTTCTGCAACTTGGAAAGAATTGGGGTGACTTAGTTCAAATGTCATTGCCTCTAGGCTGGTATGTTCTGCAAAACTTGAGTATTTAATTTGTTCAGGTGAAAGTAGCATGCCTATAGCTTAAAATAGGGAGCATGTTTCCTTTCTTTAGAAGGAAATCCTACTGAAGGAAACACAACTTTTAATATAAGCAGTTTAAGAAGGCCATCAGTAAAGTATTCTTATAAGCTCCGTGTCTCAAAATATGTGAAAATCTAAATGCAGATACAAAAAGAACAAAAGAAGCTGCAACAAAGAAAATGGAACTAGACAGATTAGATGGCTTTAAATTAAGACTTGAAAACAGGTATTGGAGCCAGCAAGATGAAAGAGACATGAAAAAAACTATAGGTGCAAAATGGGTGTTCTTGCATGTAGGATTGGACAGCTTGGTTAAAGGCCAAAGAAGGCAAGAAAGCAGAGATACACATTAGAAAAAGTAATAAAGATGCATCTGAAAGATTTGAGTTAAGAAGGTAACTTGACTGAATGTGAAATAGAATGGACTAGAAGATGAAAAGAAGCAGTATTGTCTTTCAAAAGGTTTGTATGACAGGGAGTTTAAAGAGGAATTCTCAGGTATACCTGTACCTACTGGAGAATGTATTCATGCAGAGTTTGCTCAGCCCAGATCTGACTTGCAAACAAGTTGGCTGCAGCATATTAACAGCCTCTTTTCCTTATATAAAGGCAGCTTTTATTGGTAACCAAGTATGTCTTACAAGACTGGTTCTTTGGGGGACAGGGTGGGAGGGAGTTAGACTGGTAAAAGCACCTCTGTAGCACTGGACTTTCTGTACTTACAATTATTGTGTAACTGGCGATTTTTTGTAATAGTTTCTCCTCTTGTCCAGGTTATGAATGTGACTGATTTGATGTGGGGTGTGCATGGAAAGAAAATTAAAAGATAGATATAATTTTTCTGTCTTTACTTGCAAGAAAATTGCAAATAACTGATGATTATTAAAGATCCTCTTACAATATGCATCAAAATGATCGTAACTTCCAGTTTTTAGATATTCTGTAAAGAAAAGCAGAACTTATTCAGGGAAGCAAGGCATAAAAACTGTCTGAGCAGGCCAGCTTTTTTTAGGCTGATAACACTTTGGTTGGGCACATAGACAGTTACAGAATTTTTTTGTGGCTGTCCTACTACTAACACAAACAGTACTTCTGTACAAAGGTGGCTTCCTGGCCTCTTGAAGGCACTTTGTGTCTAAGAAACTCTAACAGTTGAAGACAGCATGGATATTCTGGGTAAGTTCAACTGGGTCACAGGAAGCCCCGGCCACATCCCAGTCTCACAGCTGGAGAACAGGGAATGCCTTGCTTGGAAAACTGACAATCAGCAGCACCACACTGGGAGGTTTGGAAGGAAACAGGAATGCAGATGACCTGGTATCAGTTCCATTCATTTCCTTGGTAGGGGATTTACTATTTTTACTGCTTTAGCTTATGCTGGTTCCCCAAGTGCAGTAAGTTATACAATGAACACTGTTTTATGCCAGTATAAGCATATTTATGTTTGGGCTTCTGCCACAGAAACTTTTCAAAAGGAAATCAGATCTCATGTTTCTGTGCAGGCATAAGTTTCTCTTGGCTTAAGCTTATGAAAAATACATACGGTTGCATACTGTCCATTAAAAAAAATGAGTGAAGTTCAAAATAAGGTAACTGAAGACAAAGTATAAATCCAAAGAGGAAAAATTGGAAAGTGCAGTCTGTAGGTTTCTAAGACAAAATATCTGAGTTTGGAGAAGAAATTTGACCCAAGCCTCATCTATATATATATATGAGTGCATATGTATCTGAGGCTCATATATATATATATATATGAATGCATACGCATTTTTTCATGTGCTTATTAAGACATTTGTTTTGATGTTGTCATATATTATTAATCTTATTTTCTTTAAAGCAGTCTGCCATGTGAAATGTATATATATCCATGACTTAGCTATAAATTAATTTGAATATCAACAGTAGAATTAGAAGTTCAAATATTTTTGCATAAGGATTTTGCACGAGGACTGAGGAAATAATTCTAAGAATCCTATTTTGTTGAGTCTTTGAGTTTTATATTTTAATTTCCTAAAATGTTTTTTGTCTGGTTTTGGGGTTTTTTTGGTTGCTTTCTCAAAGAGCTGGCTGGGTAACTGGCAGCTGCAAACCTAAGGGTAGGCTGCATAGTTCTTCTTCCAAAGCCTTCCTTTCATGTTTAGCCAAGTGAGAGACATGGAGTGAAATGTAAACTCCGGGTCAGTGTATCCTCATGGCCTTCTCTCCTGGTGAGCAGCCCGCGGGGCAGAAGTGGGGCTGAAGCCACCCAAGGATGCTAACCGCAACGGCCTGAGAGACGCCAGCAGTGAGCTGCTGCCAGGTTGCTCAGATGAGGAATGTGAAGATGGTGCTCAAGGGCCCTTGATACCGAACCGCTGAGCCAGTGCTCCTCATCTCACTGCTCCTTCTCATTCCATCCTCCTCCTGGGACAGAAGGAAAAGGCATTCACTTTTCTTCCATTCAACTGTTTCCCTTAAATCCTCAGCAGTCTGACTGACAACTAAGTTTGTGTTGTGTTTGAAATTACAGACTGTTTGAAATTACAGACTGGAATCATCTTTATTTCATTTGATTTAATTTTTCATTTTCATTTTATTTTCAAGCTTTGCAGAAACTCAACCTATATACTGGGAAAAGAACTTCCTATGAAATATAAACATAAGTTTGTACATTCGAGTGAAGGTTGCTCATGGGAGGCTTTGTGATAAACCATGTAAATGCAGTATCAAGGTCTAACAATTAAATAGTGGCTAATTGATGAGTTTGATCACTTTGACATGATCTGCTGTGCTGGCACTCCTTGTTTGTTTTGGTTTTTAAAAATATATTTTTTTTCCAACTGTATTTTATACTTACAACTAATCTTAGGTTCTTCCTCAGTACAGGGACCTAGAAAATTTTCTTCTGGGACAAAAGGGTGATTCCCAGAACTCCAGCTATTGCCTCCAGTGTTCGGGAGATGCATATGTCTTATAGTAGCCATAATTGCTTAGGGCTTTTTTTCTACCAAGTAATTCTTTGGCTCCTAATCACTGAAGGGCTGTAAGTTTGGTGTTTTTTTGCGAGTTTGTTGTTTGGATAGAAATGGAAATGTGAGCAGTGTTCCCTCTCTTGCGTAGAGATGTGTTTCTTTTTGCTTCCAGCCATCCCTCTACCCCCCAGTTCCCTCTGCGCATCCTTACTACATTTATACTGACTGCTTCCTTTGTTCTGTCTGTTTATTCTGCAGAGAGCATGTAGGACTAAAAAATACATACATACAGTATTTTTTTCATTCTTCTGTTGTGACCATGAATTTTCCCCTCAATCAGTTGGGGCCCACAAATTCTCTAGTTGATGTTTTAGTCTTTTTCCCTATCCAGGTTTACACAGAGTATGCTGAGTGGTGTTTACATTCTGTGCTGATGCAGTGAAGCATGATGGTAAAGAAAAATATTGTTTAATCTTTAAGATATTATTTAGCTATTCATGAAATTATTAATGTTTATAAAATCATACACAGAAATTAAAGATATTAAAACAAACTGGATTATATTGAAAGATGAAATTTAACTGTTAAATGTGAAATAAATTATCGAGTACTCTGTCTTCTGACTGATGAGACAAACTTGAAGTGGTAATTCCTTCTGAGAATTTCCTGGCATTGTGTATGATATTGCAAGTGCAATTCCAGTTTACAGTCTGAGCTGGTAGAAGACTTGAGAGTCTACCATGGGGAAGATGTGGTGGATAAACATGTGTCATGGGTTCAGCAGTAGCAGTCAGTTTTTCTCCTTCTTAGTGGCTGGTGCAGCACTATGTTTCTAAGTTTCAGCCTGAGAACAGTACTGATAATACCAATGTTTGTAGCTACTGCTTAGAATGTTTACAATTGGTCAAGGACTT
>WYDI02022150.1:22922-59767 GCA_009867235.2 Psittacus erithacus | reverse complement strand
AGGACAGGTTGTGGGGGGAAAACAAGCAGGCTACATGCTTTGTCTAATTTACGACTAAGCTTAAACCACAACAACATGCCTTTTCCATAAGGGATGGCACTAAAGATGTGAAAGACTCTGCTCTAGTTGACTATAAATGCTGTCTTTGCTATGGAAAGACTGTCTTAGTAATGCAAGTTACTGCTGTTTACATCATGAAGCAGGTGAGCTCCCCTCTAGGTATGAAAAGTTGGAGGGAAAGAGTTTTGAAGGCGGTAGCCCTACTAGAGTTGTAGAGTTTCATGGCTCACTCTTGTAAAATGTGGAGGCACAGGCTGAGTAATTAAAAAGTAATACCTGCAGTGTATGTAAGGAAGGATGGCGCAGTATTATGTGGTAATCCTAACATGCATTCGAGAGCTGCACCAATGACTTGTAGTTTTCAGATATTGTGGAGGAATCAAGGGAAGAAAACCCAAGGAAACACACCTTCAACAGTTCCCCCTCTTCTTTCCCTTCCCACCCCCCCAGTAATTCTTTTCAGTTGTGCTTTTAAATGAATGATTAAAATAAAGGGTTGTTCCAGGATGCTATATCTCACCCTTAAGAAAGCAAGATTTGCTTTTCAAGCTGGAAAACACCTCCCTGATGTCCTCATCCTTAGCATTCTGTGCTTGCGAAATAGGTAAGGTGTGGAGAATATTAAGAAAGTCGGGCAGAAAACATGCCTTAAAGGTCTTACAGCAAATTTGTTATTCCAGTGCTCTATTGTCTTGCAGCATTTTCCTGACAGATCTCTCAAGTAGTCAGGATGCTTTCCAGTTTGGATTTTTGTTTGTTGGTGTTTTGGTTTTTTTAATGCTTAAGCTTAGTGAATTAGTACGCAAGGGTTAAAGTACTATGGATTTTTGCGTCTCTTGCAACATTGTAACATTATTGATAATAATGAAATTTAGGGGCATGTTAAGACTGGATAGAACTGAAGCTCTTCCTACACAATTGGGTCATATCAGCAGAATCATTGCAATAAAATAATTTTACTGTGTATAATTTTACTTTGCAATTTTATAGCTTCATTCATAGTCTCTCACAGAATGTGATACAAATTGTATTTAGTAATACTCATCTAATCGTAGTGATTTTCTTTTTCTTTTTCTTTTCAGGGTGTACCTCAGTTACCATGTGCCAAAGCATTGTATAACTACGAGGGAAAAGAACCTGGAGATCTTAAATTCAGTAAAGGAGACATCATCATTTTGCGTCGACAGGTGGATGAAAACTGGTATCATGGAGAAGTCAATGGCATCCATGGCTTTTTTCCTACCAATTTTGTTCAGATTATTAAACCTTTACCTCAGCCTCCGCCTCAGTGCAAAGCACTTTATGACTTCGAAGTAAAAGACAAGGAAGCAGATAAAGACTGTTTACCATTTGCAAAGGTAAAAACAGAATAAAATTATTTTCTTTTGATAATGTCATGCACTTAGATAAGAATAATAAGACTGTTCTGTAGTCTAGTCTGCATGTTTTTTAATGGAGCTGCGCATATTCAAATAGGTAATTCTGCAAGTATTTTTTTTATGTTGATTAGTTTTGCCCTGCTTCTCTTCTGAAATTACATATAATTCCTCTCAGGTTTTGTTTTTGAGAATGCAAGTTTTTATAATTGAAGTAATAATGTTCTTAATTTATGAGAAATAAGCTATGTTATGAATTAAGTGTTCCATCTTCTAAAGAAACTCAGTTTAAATTGTTGAAGTTGGTACTATTTTCAGCTTTGCATTTAGTAAGTGACATCAAGATACTAGACAAAAAGTACTACTCAGCTTTGGCATTCTATAATATTACTAATTGCCTTTTGGAAAATGCAATGTTTCCAATGTTATTTCTATTGTAATTAATTTTCTGTCATGCAGGGCATGTAATGGTACAGAGTTTTTATAGGAATTTGAGCTGTTAATCAGTTTCCGATTCTTCAGTTTCTCAAATTGCACAAGAATGTCACAAGAACAAAAGCAAACTAATTGCTTCTCTACCAATCAATGCCTGTTAAAAATGAAAAGGATGGCTACAATTCTAGAAAAAATATTAACATGTGGACAGACAATGGTTATCACAGCACAAAACATCAATACTGTTGAGGATGATTGGCATTAGTTTGCGTATTTTGATTAACTTGTTGGCAAACTTGGTTAGTTAGTTTGTTTTTTGGGTTTGTTTTTGTTTGTTTTAAATCCCCAGTCCTGCTTGAGTAAGCATATGTTTCCAAATATTTTAACTTGCATATGAAGCAATTACGTATCTCCAAGATAAGCAAGAGCAATGTTTAATGTGCACATAAATCCTTTTTTTATGCAATGTTCTCAAAACCATATCTAGTCCAAATGCTCCATGTAATTGTGAAAGAAATTGTATCATTTACCAGTGTTCTTAAGTAGAAAAGTAATTATCTAGGGAAGTTTAGGTAATGAGTCAGTTGAGAAGGAAAAAGATTTTGGTTCTGTTGATTAATGCCAAGGACTTAAAAGAGGGCTGATGAATACCATGGACTGAACACAGCAGGAAGTCTGGCACTAAGCATCAAGTCAGATGGCTGAGATGAGCTGTGGACAGTTAGCTGAACTCTGACAAAATAGGAAAAAGAACGGCTGGAACTGACTTCAACCCCAGAAGTGTTCCTGTTACGGAGTGCCTTCTCTGTGTTCTTGTCCTTGCGCTGCCTTCTCTGATTGCTCGTGTGTTATGGAGGGAAATGAAATTAGAAGCTTAATTAGACCTGGGAGACATAATCACTGCATGTTCACACAGGATGATGTTCTGACTGTAATTCGCCGTGTGGATGAAAACTGGGCAGAAGGAATGCTGGCTGACAAGATAGGAATATTTCCAATTTCATATGTTGAGGTGAGTGAAGTTGAGTGCTTGGTAAGGTTGTGCCCAGCGTGTATTTTATTTTCTAAAAATAAAAATAATCAGTACTCCTGATGATTGTAAAATAACCTGAGATATAAATACTCTTAGACCTAAAATAATCTAAGGTCTGTGTGCTTAGTCTGGGAAAATTAATGACCTCAGCAGTTGAACAAGTGATTTTTACTTAGCTGTTTGATACCAATTTTCATTGAATGGAATTGGAATGAGAGTACTTGGAGGCAGTCGCTGTGTTTTCTTGTTAATAGTGGAGTTGTGCAGTCAATCGCAAACCACACTTAAACAGAAAATGGAAGCAATCAGCCAGTCAGAGAAATAAAATAGTAGGCTTTGCACTGTCCCTAATACCTGCCTCTCAAAACCAAATTAGCACAACTACGAAGTCAAAGAACAGGCTGTTGGTGAGCAGGACAAGCATTGATTTTTACATCCAACACACCCTTATGTTAAACATTCTGTATCTTCCTGCGTTTCTCATATATGATATAGCGATTTACAGAAGTAGCAGCTGAGAAAGTTTCCCCAGCCTTTTAAGGTTTAAAGAGTTGAAAGCTGTATTTTCTATATAGAAAGACATAGGTCATTAAGAACTCTGTTTACAGCTGCAGCAATGATTATTAAAATTTGCATTATGGAAAGATACAGACGTTTGGAATAGTGTTTGTCTTTTTCTGATAGGTACCTTACCAAGTATCTGCTATGGATACTTGGTAAGATACACTTCTTGCACTGACAAGATTTTATTTAATTGAGTGAGGCAGAATGCTGAAAGAAAAAAGTATTTTCCTATAACCTGTGGGATGGGAAATACGTACCTCAGGTCACAGAAGAAATGCATAACCATACTAAGAATAAAGTGAGGTTTTTGAGTTGGATTTCTGAATGCCATGATGAGATGGGAACCATTTAAAAAATGACTCTGTTTAACCAACACAGAATTTATTCTTCTTAAAAGGGAAAATATGTATGTGCATTTTTATAGGTTGGTGTAAGGACCTGTACGTCTGGGGATAGGAAACATTAAATGACTGGGAAAAAAACCAAACAACAAAACAGCAAAACCGAAAGGGTTTCAACCTACTTACTGCAGTTCTGGCTTCAGTTTAAGAAGCTTTTAAAAGCCAATTTACAAAGTTCTTTCCCCTGGCTATTCACTCCTAGCTCCTTGCAATTAGCTGCCCCTTCAGCCAGTAAAGCTTTTTAAAACTAAATCACTTAACTTACCCAAGTTAGAAAAAGCCCTTTCCTAGGGCTGCCACTTTGGCTAAGTAGCTCACAGCTCCTTTTCCATCTCTACAAGTAAAGTTTGCAAAATAGAGATATACTCTTAAAAACAAAAATATGTAAAAGTAGTAGTCACAAAATACATTTCACTGTTAATGTTTTCAAATACCTTTAACTATGAAAATGTATTTTCAGTTAACCCTTTTAGAACAAGGACTTGTGTACACGCATGCAAATCCCCACTAAAATGATACGGAAATCTAGACTGATAGGTAATACCCAAAGAGATACTACAGATCAGGTAGGTGGGTTTTTTTCAGTATATACTAAACTGAAACACATGCTGTGGTGAAGAGCAGTGAGATGTGCAGAAAACTGAAAACTATCAATTTGAATTTTGAAATACCTGTTTTCTGAGATTATATAACTATTGTTCTGGAAAATATACAGACAGCTGATACAACCAAGTACATCAAATCATTCTTGGCTATGTTATTATTTAAGACACTGAAGATGAGAAGCAATAAATATTTTTTGAGTATTTTTAATCTGGCATTTTTAGTTCTATTTCGCATTCTGTAATCATAACCTATGTTTTGTCATAATGACAGACACTGCCTTGTTAGTCCACATCCTTTGTCCTTTATTGGTTTTGGTTTTTTAATGTGAATTATTATCTGCATTTACCAATAAAATCCGAGATATGTTGAAGACCATGAAAAACACTGAATCTGTCTGAATATAGTTGAGGACAACTTTTTACCTGGAGGTACATTTTATGATTCAGTGTTCCCTAGTCTGCTGTATTCTTTTATTCTTTGACATTACTTTCTTACTAAATTTGTAGCAATAATAAAAGCTGAGACCAAAAACATTTTGAGAGAATTTTTAATAGTGATTCTGTTGAAAGTGTAGTTTAACTGACTCACAAAACATTCCATCTTTATCTGTAGACGCATAGCACTGTGAAATAGTTACTTCTATCTGCAACTGAAAAATACATAATACATATATTGCAAAAAATTCTATTTTCTAAGAAGTGCTAAAAGCAAGCAAACCCTCTAGTTTTACTAGAGTAAGACCTAATTAACATATCTAAATTACTAGACTTTTAACTGATGGAATTTCAACACGCTTGCATTAAAAGCTGGTGGACCAGATTCTTGCGCAGAGATGAAATCAAATGCAGTGAATCTAGAAAGTATATGATTAAGTTTATAACACTTATGTTTATCTCTGTTCCAAAAAGAAAGATTAATCAGAACTAAACAGATACTACTATTTTACTGTGTAGGATACGGTTCTGGCTATAATACACATTTGTTGGAAAACTTCAAAATTTTGATGTGGTTTAACACTTAGTAAACACACTCCAAATCTAAAAAGTATTTAAATTTTTACAAGTTATTCAGCACAACTAGAAAAACATTAATGTCCTGAATAGAAAAAGAAAAATCAGGGAAAAGAAATCACTTTAAATCAAAATATCAGTAGAAAATAATGACAGCTTTTGTTTTCCCAAGTTGACATGAACAACTGGGAAACACCTTTGTATTAATCCAGCTCCTCTAGCTTTATTTATAAACAATCTAATAGAAATATAGGGGAGGAAGAATTCCGCTACAGTGAATATTTAGATTTTTTTTTTTTTAAGTTCCTTGTCATTTTATACAACTCCATCCATCAGTTAAGACAACATTTTATCAATAAGAACATAAGATTTTGTGTACTTAGTGAGTCAGGTTTAGGTTTTTTGTTAGCATCTCCTCTTGTTCCAGACAGGAGTGTTTCAAAACATACTTGTCAGTTAAGGACAACATTTGCTTTAGTTCCACTTACAGACTTTACTCCTTTGTTTCCAAGTATATGTGAAAGTGCAATGTTGTCCAGAAATTGGAATTTTGACTAATAATAGTGTTAGTAATGTGTAAAAAAATAACTTCTTGACCTATGGTGATGTAGCAAAATAGCACAAATAAAAACTTTGGATGAACATGGATGGAAAGATCATTTGAAACATCATCAGAAGATGGTTTTTTTAAACTTCTTTTCAGAAAGTGATGATATTTGAATTCTAACTATCTACATGTGAGTGAAGAAAACCTGATTTGTAAACTAAATACAGTAAACCATTAGAGATTTTAAAATAGGTCTTGCATGGTAGTCTACTTGATAATTTATCCAAATGGCTGCAAGCAGGCAGAAACCTATCTGATAGCCTCAACTCCTAGCCTCAACTCCTGCTGCAGCACTGACACACAGCTTGGTCTTGCCCCTGTTTGGAAAGTTGTTCTGTTTCCTGGGTTTTTGTGGGAACGGGCATTGGATTTCAGGCTACCTGTTACAGCAAAGATTTTGTTGAATGAAAAAAAATAAATGTGAATATAAAAGTTAAAGTAAAGAAGCTTCAGATCAAATACATCTGTGCAGGAAAACAGCTGACGTAGAAAATGTGGGAACAGACACAGGATGTCTGCAGAAAAGAATGCTGTCTTGAAACACGTCATAGCGTGAGTGGGATGCATCCCCATGGTGATTTTGAATGGTTGCTAGCTGTTTCATTTGAGAATGCATGCAAGTTCCCATTTCTCTTCTCAAGGAAGAAGTAAACTGCACCTTGCAAAATATTCTGCAACTGTTGCTGGCTTCAGGTTACTTCTAGAGGGCCAGTAATCAGTTCACTTCCATGTTTAGTTTCATGCTGCTGCCCTGTTCTTGCTTCTCTGTATAAAAAAGCTCAGTACATTGCTTATAATTATATCAGGAGAAACAATCCTGTGGGCAAGCCTTAACTTTTCTCTAACAGGTTGTTCACTGTATAGAATACTCAGATTCCGCAGGTATTAGCAGCTTCAGGAGGTAAACAAACATGATTAGGTGTAACAGGTACCTTGGGGTGCTTTTAGCAGAGTGGCTGTTGGTTTTGTTTTTTATTCCTGGGTGATCTGTTAACTTTTTTGATTAGGTATTCATGTTTTAGGAATGAGTACTGCTTTTCTTTCTCTGGTCTGTGCAATTTGTGAACAGGCTTTTTGGAAAATAAAGGAGTAGGTTAGATATGCATAGAAAGGGTTGCAGCCATTGAGTAAGACATAATGGAAGACACGGGTTCTCGGGAAGGACAGGAAGAATTTTGATCTGAGGTGGAAAAAATAAAATGTACATAATGCATAAAATGATTATTCTTTGAAAAGTGTGTGCTTTCTTCCATGATGAGGGATAGGACCCTAACAGATCGGGTAGCAGAGAAAGCTTTTTTTGGTCTTATTTTCTACTTGTTTCAATATACTTCTTCCGGCCTCCTATCAGTGATCTGTGATAAAATTACGTTGTTTTCACTGGTCTGTTAAAGGTATATTTGCTCTACATTTAAAATTTAATAAATAAAAAAATAATTACCTCAATAATGAGCTTGCAGGTTAATTGGAGAAAGTTGTATGGTTATGTCTTCTGTACTACACAAGTAGTAAAAAATCATTTTGTCTGTATGATCCATGTACAGTATTAGCAGGAAGGAAAATCTAGTGTCCACCTTTTTCTTAAGGATGTTTGCTACTGTGACATTGTCTTCTACCCTTCCTATTCTCTTCTTCTGCCTTCTAAAGGACCAACAATAGGAGCATTTAGGAAAAACCCCTATGTTCTCATCTTCATACCCTTTTCCAAATCCCCCATTATGCCATTCTTCCACTGCAGTATATTCTGAGTAGTTCTGATTCTTCAAGCATTTCACAATTTTCCTCCCTTACATCCTAGTAGGTTTTTACGTCACTTCGCATTGTTCTGGTAGTTCCAGCTTTGAACTTTGTTTCTTCTGAATATGCATGGAATTTCCTTCTGGATCTCATCTTTCAAATGCCTTTGGAAACCTTTTCTGTATTAAAAAAATATGAATAAATACATTCTTCATTCTTTTGTGCCACTTCATATATATCTATTTGTCCTCAAATACAAAGGAAAGTGTTCAGGGTATAAGCTGTTGTCATTTGTTGGGAGCTGCATTTAAATCAGTGTTGATGATACCATGATTAATGATGTCTTATTTGTCTAGTAAAGTTATGATGGGGTAAAATGCTACTTTAAAACTCTTCATAAACATAGTAGATATTTTAGTACTTGTGGAAAAAGGGATAAAATAAATACAAGAAATAATACACTGAAGAATAGAAGTAGTACTTCCATGGTAACTAATTTCATTCTTTCATCCTTATGTTCTTCACAGAAGATTTTTCCCTTCTTCATAATTGGCTACACTTGAATTCAAGTAACCATATTCATATTTAGTAGTACATATTAATTTTAGTTAACTTGTTCAGCAGACTGGTGCTGGTGCTACTTCAGCTCATGAATAAATGAGAGTTCTGACATTATTACTTCCAGTAGCTCTAAAACATAAACAATATTTTGTAGAAATAAAGGGTTTGTGAAAAATGTAATTTAGTAAAGATTGATTTGTCAAGTAGGGCAGTATGTCACAGTTTTAAGTTGCATGCTTTAAATTTTATTATGAATAAAAAGAAAATAGATATTTCTGTTATACTCAGGTGTTTTTTATAAATTAAAAAAAATACTAATGTGTGGCTTTCTTTTGTAGTTTAACACAGCAGCCAAACAGCTCATAGAATTGGATAAGCCCTCAGGTTCTGCTGTTGACTCTGGGGAAGGTACCTCTGGGGCAGCCCACAACAATTCAACCCAAAAGCACACCGATACCAAGAAAAACACCAAAAAACGTCACTCTTTTACCTCCCTCACTATGTCCAACAAGTCTTCACAGTCTTCTCAGAATCGCCACTCAATGGAAATTAGTCCTCCTGTCCTCATCAGCTCCAGTAACCCAACTGCAGCAGCCCGCATAAGTGAGCTGACAGGACTTTCCTGTAGTGCCCCTTCTCAGGTAATTTACATGAAATCAAACATAAATCATGTTTGCATGTTTTTTTAATAGCTGTGAAGGCTTCTGATCTTGTCAGACTACTCAAATTATTGCTTGCATGTAATTAACATTAACGTACATTTTCAAAAAGTTTATCTTCTGGCATGAAAGCATTGAAGGCAAATGTTTTATAATGCTTCTTATACAATAATAGCAAGTATTTTTTGTCTTGTAAGCTAAATTTTTTCACAGTTGTTAATTTCATAAGTGCCACAAAGGTTTTTATAAAGCTGTGGAAACTAGAAACTGGAGTGATTTAATTTCTTGCTTTTTTTCTAAATTTAATATAACACTCGATATTAATAAATAAATGCAAGTAAAAGCTAAGTTCAACTTGAAAATTACATGAATTCTAGAAATGTACCATATTAATCTTGATTGTGATAAGTAGAAACATCTATCTGGCTTTATTGTTAATCTCCTCACAGCTTTTAGGTACACACTACAGTGGTTCATGAACAATTGTCTGTTTCGCAGAGAGATTATATTTTGGGAGAAGAGGTAGTAATGCAGACCTTGAAGTGTTAGTGTCATTTTATATGAGCTGGTAATATGTTTTATTTGCATATCTTTGGTATCTGACAGCCTTTTATGGAAAAAAAATGAAAACCAACATTGGTAAAAGTGTTTTTTCCATGGCTAGTTCAATGCATTTCCAAAGTTTCTGAAACATGGGGGTGGGGTGGGGAAAGTGAGCAGTGTGATCCAGTACTGTTCGTACGAATAACAAAACATTGGTTCATAAGTAACATATGAGTACTGGTGTTTCTGACCATGAATCATACAGCTGTGCCAAAACCAGCTTTTATTAAACTACTCAGAACTGACCCTGCTGGGTGTTTTTTTCTTTGGCAGGTTCATATCGGTACTACGGGGCTAATTGTGACTCCTCCCCCTAGCAGCCCAGTCACAACAGGGCCTTCATTTACCTTCCCTTCAGAAGTTACCTACCAAGCCGCTCTTGGTGTAAGTACCGCTCAAGAAAACAGCCTTCCCATTCATTTGTGGTCTGTACAATCTTTTTTTTGTCTTGAGTTCTGATCCATTGATTTAAAATAGTTTTACAATGATTGTTTATGTGTCAGTGGTATATATTGAACTACAGCAAAAGCATTATTGATACAATAATGTTTGCATCCTGTCATGCATGTCCATTTCTCCAGTTTTCCTCTGTCATTTTCCTGTAGTAAACACAGGAAGCACACTTTCTTCCAGAACAGTGTTTCTTTTTAGCAGGAGTAGAAAAGAAGATATGCTGGGGGGAAGGTTAGGGGAAACAAGCAAGATCTTATAAAAATACATCAACTTGAGTCTACAGCTGCCAGATATTTGTCTTACTTAATATTACCGATATTCTCTGAAATAAGTTTCAAAACTCTGCTTTCTCCTCATTAGGATGACTTTAGTTGTGTGTATGCCTGTGACAGATGAAGAACTCATCTTAAGTTCTTGGAGATCAATATGAAAAACTGTTGCAAATGGCCATCTTTTAAAGGAAGGAATACATTGCAGTGTTCTTTCCTTTGGACAAAGAACATAACATTATCTTCAAAAAGTGCAGGATTTCATTTTAAAAACAACTGAAAATTATTTTTTTTAAAGCTTTGGTTGTGGTAGGGAAGCTTTGGAATGCCCTAAGTCATACTGCACTTATGAGAGCCTGAGCTAAACTGCAGTAAATATTGTGGATGCCAGTTTTCAGAGATCTTCAAGGGAACTTCATGAGCCTTTATTTTGATCATAGGAATTCCTGATATCGAGTTCTTGTTTTGAGTCCAAAAAATGTGCCTCTAACACTGGGGGTGGGGGAAGGAGGGGACACGCAGTTGAATAAAAATCTCCACTTTAAAAAAAAACCAAACCAAACACGACAATAAAAAAAATCCAAAAAACCTCAGCCCCTCCCACCCCCCCAAAAACCCTCAACAAAGTACACAACCCAAACAAAACCCTCTAAGACTTGAGCTTGTTTAGGTGTCTAATTATCCTTGCAGTCTTTAAAGCAAGTAAAACATAATACATAGTTTTGCTTCTAATTGTGGCCGGTTTTGTTTTCAACTTTCGTCACTTGGATCATTTTACACATTTGTCTGCAAAATCAAAGGCAGAATTGTCTGTCTTACCAACTTTTTGTTGTTTAAGTGAATGCTTAGGTGTGGCTTGGTTGCAGCTGAGAGGTTACATTCTGGCAGCTTTCTTTGGGACTCTTAAGTTATGTTTTTTCAGTCCTTAAAATTATGATGCTGTTATTCTCTGAATTATCTCTAGTTCTTCCTTCTGGCATGGTAACATCCAGAACTGGGTACAGTGCTGCATGGTCTTTTTCAGTGAAGAAATGTTGATACTATGACCTTTTTACTTTTATCCTGTTATTCTATGTTTAGATCTTGAGAATTTGCATCCATTCATTTGGCCTGAGTGTAGCAAAAGTTTATGTTCAGCCAAATATCCATCATGATCCCACAAATTTTAATTGTCTTTAGTGATGTACTAATTGTTCTCATCCAAGTAGATGTTATTTCACGTTCCTTGTTCTTCAAACAGATGAGCTTATTATTGACAGCTATACAGACAGTATGCTTTTGCCCTCCCTTACTGAGTAACGCAGGTTGTGCTGTAGCAATTCAGTGGCCTTTTGTCGTTAACAACTCCTTCAGTGTGTGGATAATCTGTGCACACTGAATGCTATGGAACCAATTAATAATCTCCTTATATTTAGGTTCATATTTTAATGACCCAGAGCAGGAAAGGACCACTGGTGGTCATCTAGTCTGCACAAGCAGGGCCACCTAGAACCAGTTGCCCTGGATGGTATACAGACAGCTTTTGAGTATCTCCAAGGATGGAGACTGCCCAGCCTCTCTGGGCAACCTGTGCCAGTGCTCACTCACTCTCACAGTTTACTGATTTTCAGACTGAATCTCCTATGTTTCAGTTTGTGTTTCACTGAGTACCACTGAAAAGAGCATGGCTCCATCATCTTTGTCTCTTCCCTTCAGGTATTTATTTACACTGATGAGATTCCCCTGAGCCTTTTCTGGGCTGAACTGTCCTAGCTCTCTCAGCCTTTCCTCATAAGAGAGATGCTCTAGTCCTTTGATAGTGGCCCATCACTAGACTCTCCTGTATGTCTGTGTCTCTTGTACTGGGAAGCCCAGAACTGGACACAGTATTACAGGTTTGGCCTCATCAGTGCTGAGGAAAGGGGAAGGTTTGATCTCCTTTGACCTCCTGGCAAGACTCCTCCTAATGAAGCCCAGGATACCATTACCCCTTTTTGCCATAAGGGCACATTATTGGCTCATGTTCAACTTGGTGCCCACCAGGAAGGACCTTCAAGTATTTATTTTTTTACTGGGATATGAGGTGTACATCTACTACTAGAAACAATGAGCTGATTATGTGTTAATCCATGTAATCTTTTATACTTCTTTAATCCGGTCCTTCAGAAGATACCTGTGAGAACTGACCAAACAAAATCAGTTTTGGCATCTTTTGTGCTCTTAGGCAGAGTAAAAGTCTAGCTAACATATATGCTGTAAGCATTGAGGAATTGATTTGTTTGTGGCTGAGAGATATTTTTGAGATGATGGAGTGGGCAGGATTCAAAGCATCATTTCAGAAGTTCTGACAGAAGTTGCCTTTTTTTTTTTTCTCAGTAGCAAACACTTTTGTTATCAAGAATCGATAGTTCCTTTGGTGCCAACATGGAAAAATACTTTATTTTGGTGCGGGTGCAAAGTCATTAAACCACCTTGGGTGCTTTAATTGCATAAGCTTGTTCAAAAGCACTCTCACCATTGGTCCCCACAGGAATTAAATTACAGTGCTAAATGCATCATGGAGTGAAACTCCTGCCGCATGATCGTCCTGTATCCTGGAGTGCTGCTTTCCTTTTGTGATAACCATGTTCCTGGTTATGTTTCCAATTAGGCATATAATTCCCATTGAGAATCTGAATTATTCTCTGCCACCCTCTTTAAAAGCCAATAACCTTCTGTACATAATGTTCTGTTTCTTCTTGACTTGTTTTCAGCATGACTAAAATACAAGCTGGCAGCTCAGGCTAGAGTCAGGTCGTTCTTGTGTACTTTTACAGTAGATGATATTAAATGATGCAGTTTATAGTCACAGGCTGTGAAGTGTGTCTTTTAAGTCCACTTTTTCTCTTGCTTCACAAACTCTTGTTTTAATTTTAGAAATGTGCAGAATGGTTCTGACAGGTCAAGAGTGGAAGTCATGTTCTTGTTTCTAGATGTTCTCCTTCTGGAAATACCCTCCCTGACATTCTGAGCATTAATTTTAAGCCATGGAGCAGTTGTGGTTGTATGATTTAATACATCAGAAGTGGTTGTTGCCTTGTGTCCTTTTGCTTTTATAGTTTTTGCTTTTGTAAGTATAAATTCCTGCCTTTCTCTGAGCTTTTCAATTTTGGCTTTTACTTCATTTCTGAATACTAGGTAAATGATAAGGAAGTTGAAGTGGAACAGGGAGGGTTTCTCTTTAGCATAAAGATGATTTAATTGAATCTTCTTCCTGCCAATCATTTTGGTACTTATAGCACTATTTAAAGTAATAACTGATTATTCTTTGAGAGCAAGCCATTTACACAAGTTCTTTTACTTCTTTGCCAAGCTAAGATTAAGGGAGAATAGAGAGAGTATGAGCATGATTCCTCATCAGTGAAGAAGAGGATGATATATTCCTTTATGGTAGTCCTGAATTTATGCAGCTTTGCTGCATTTATATGTCCTGAATCTAGAAGCAAAGGAGAGCTAGTTTCTTCTCTTATGTTCTGTAAGAAAGATGTTTTTTTTTTATTGTTAAGAGGAAATATTTTGAGCTCTCTTGTTGGGTAGCAAGTTGCTCTAAGACAGTTGAGATTTATTGCTAGAGGAGCCATTGAGTTACTTGTCTGTGTACATGTTTAGGATCACATTTTAGTTTTACATTGTTATTTTGGGAAATACTATGGTGGTTCAATAAATGCCAATTTTATTTTGTCCATAACAATATTTCATAGATACGATTTGGTATCAAAAGTTTTATGAAGTAATTTACACATTTGCACCCAAAATCTACACAAATAAGACTTAGGAATAAGAGCGCTTTTGTCAAGTTACCTTATACACTGTCTGCTTCATGTATCATTTAAACAAATTTGCATTCAGAAAACCTGTGATAATTTAAAGTTTTCTTTTACAGCAGCAGTTCTTTAGCCAGCAGCATTAATTCCTGTTTTGTGTTTTGGGGTTTGATTCTTTGAAATTAAAGAAGCTATGAACTGAGACAAACTTCTCACAGCTGAGGCTTTTCACTGTGATATTATCACTTACACTTTTCTCTGGGACTTCAAACCACAACTTTGCCCTTTAAGGGGGTATTAATTGGTCTGCTCTTCTTGGCTGCTAGCATTTTTGAGCCTTGTAGATGCTTAGTCTATTTGGAGTTCTTTATTAAATATAAATAGCAGATGTCAAGTTCAATAGTTGTTTGGTGAAAATATGCATGTATAATTATGTAAAGCTCATTTATTTGGGAGGAAATTCTTGGATGTGATTTATAAGGTAGATCTCTAATGGAGGAAATCTAGTTGAAAAAACTCTTAAAGCAAGTATATGACTTGAACCATGATATGAGAGAACTGGAACAAAATATACCACAGCAGAGTTGGTTACATTCAAAAGCTGCAGAATTAAAACAGAATGTAGCAACAACAGATAACTTACCTTCCTTTCATTCTGTTTTTACAGTCTCTTGAAACATAAAAGTATTTTGGACTGCAGTTGACCTGCATATATGATATGATATCCATATTGCTACATCTGCAGGTTGAATATGTTGACTTTGAAATGGTGTCTTGGTATGTGCACTTAACTAGCAGAAATAGGTGGTCTGTTTTTGGATGGTTTACACGTACTTCCATGCTGAAGGATTTTCTGGTCCTGTTCTCTTGCCCATACACACAAAAACTGGCCCTCTATGGTAAAGCATATAATGTAGTCTGAATTCTTATTAATCAGGTACAAGCTGAGGGTTATGGTATACTGATGACATTTAGTGCTCTCTTATGTAGTTCCAGATGATTCAATATTGTAAAGCAGTCAGGAGGACATTTATATAAGAACTGTCTGAGTTTTAACCAACAAAAATTCAGATCAACTTTTGCTGGGAAGAGGAAGCAGCTGAAAGAAACGATGGGGTTTTGTAAGAGAGCCCTGTTCTTGATAACATATCTTTATAGTTTAGGAATTTTGTTAAACATGAGCCTTAATTTGTTAACTCTCAAGGGATTTTGCAAGTCATACATTTTTTCCTAGATCTTACAGGAGCGAAGGCAGTTACTGAATGTTTTTTTTTTTCCACTGCTGTGCCTTTTGTTGTGTTTTGGATGTGCTGATTATTGATCATCAGTGGGAATACAACCTAATTATAATTAAACTTAGTAATAGGTGTGTATTTCTAGAATGTGAGTCTAGATACTGTTTGAAGTTTCACATAAATTAAGTATCAAATTAACGTTTCATCATTCAATTAAAAAATATATTAGCACTTCCTTGCTGTTTTATATGCTTGAAAACACACCTGTCTGAAAAGTATTGCAGAAACTTCTGATTTCCTGCCTTAACTACCTAAAATAAGATGCTCTGAATTGTTTTGATAAGCATATCTTACTGAATCATGTGCGGTTTACATATATGCTTTCACAGAATGTTGAATATGGAAACCATCAAAACTAGCTTGTGCTCTGGAGGTAGGTATGTTTCTCAATAACTAGAAAAATGTTTACATGTAAGAAAAAATCTTGAAAACTTGGCTTGAGCATTTGGACCTATTTATCAAGTTGTAGCAATGCAAGCTGAGGAGCTGTAGTCCTCTGAAGTCTATCGGGTAGTTTATTTAGATTTCTAAATACTTGCCAAGTCATTAGGAGTTTAATTGGGTTGTGGCTCACTGCAGGTTTCATTACCATAGTAATAGACACTTGGAGGGGAGCAGAAACTGAATAAAGCAGAATAAACTAGAGCTGGGAAGGTGCCTTTGCTGCAGCTAAAAATTCAATTTGTGTTGTGTGTTCAAATGAATAAAATATCTTTAGAGATGCAGGAAGTGCAGAATCGTAACAACCTTGATATTGTGCAAAAATAGGTTTAATTTTACAGATTTCCAGCTAATCATCTCCTAATGTGGGTTTACAGCTTCTACCATGTATAAAGGAATCTAGATGACTAAAAAAAGACTTAAATTTATATTCTGTAGATGGGTTGCATAGAAGTTAGATGCTCATGTTCAGACTGGGTTCAATGAAGACATCTGTTGAAGCTGACTGGGAGGGAAGAAGTAACTTCTGCTGTAAAACAACTGAAAGAGAAAAGCTGGTGTTGCAGTATGAAGTATCAAGATATTTTAGAAAGATTGTTGTATGGATGGGCATCTAGAACGTGAAGGAAATGCAGTTGCCATTCTTGTGAATAACTGGACTGTGTGTATCAAAGCTCTCCAGCCGATCATGCCTGCTTTGTGTTGGATACAGGAGGTCTTATTTGGTTTTAAGAAATTGTTACTGTACAGTCAGAAAAAAGCTTTAAATAAAAATAGAAATATTTCATGACATACCATGCACACATAAGTGTAAGAATTTTGACTGAAAAACTGGGAGAGTTAGTTGTTTTTTTCTCTAGATTTGAAAGCTTTAAATCATGCAGCTCTTTATTGTGTCTTGACAGAGTAAGACTAGTTCAGAGGGCTGTTAATAGTTTCACCAAATATAGAGAGGTAATAATAGCACAGTGTACACCTGAAACTTATTTTCCTTCAAGGTTTCTGCATAGAAAAAGAACAACAAAAAAAACTCTTTAGAAATAGGGTGTTTAATGGGAATTAAAATTACTTTCCATTATGTAATTTCCAAACTGATAATGTAACACTGTGCTTTATATGCTGATGTACTGGAAAAGCCAGGCAATAGTTCAGGACATTTTGTTAATTTGTATTATTGTCAGGTGTTTTCTAAACCGGAAGTGGTGTGTCTTAGAGTTTTGTTTCAGTATTAAAGATTGTGTTCAGTTGAAGGTTATGTTTGAAACGAATTCAGTGTTAATTTTTCAAATGTTGGAGGTTTTTTATTACTGTCTTTGCCTGTCTTGTAACACCAATAATTGTTTTTGGAAGGGGGAAAGGAAAAGTTCTCCTTTTGTGAGAGACTTTTCCCAGGAGTGTCAGTACACAGGGTCCTAAAGAATTGTCTGAGGCTTTACAGAGCAGAAGGTAACAATTGCTCCATTGATTCTCAAAAGGCATAGAAGCCTGTAGGCAGGACCCCCATTACGATCTGCCTGTAAAAGAACTGCGCCATTTTACTGGGGTGTTTGTTAAAGATTACCAATCTTGATAATACTGAATTTCAAAAGCTAACTCTTTAAACTGGAAGAATAGGAGAAAGTGGTAACAATAGCTCAGTGACTGTGGTCTCATATTGTGCTGGCCTTTGTAACCCATACATCAAAAGAAAATTTCCCCCAGAAGGGTGGTTTGGGGCAGCACTGCTGCTGAATTGTATATTATGTTTCAGCTTCACATTAGAAAAACAATCCTGTTTTGAAGTACAAGCAGCAGTAAGATGCAAAATCTACCTCCTGGAAGGCTTCTGAATTTTTATTGAGTCCTATCCTAAAGATGTTATAATTAAAAAAAATGTTTTCCATTTTTCCTGTGCTGAGAAATTGCTTGTAATTTGCTTAAGATTTTTAAACTGGGAAAAGAGAAATGCAGACAAACCTAACTCTCCAGTTGTATCATACCAGTAGGTAAAAGAATACTGAACTTGGCTGTTCTTCCCACATTTCCTTAGAGTATCACATGCCTTTTTTTCTTTTTTCCAGCTGATTCAACTCATGAAACAATATTGATCATCTGTGTCTATTTTTTTTTTTTGTTCTCATAAAATCAGAATATGAATCCCCCACTTCCGCCACCACCTCTCTTGTCTGCTGCAATCATTGCATCAGGTTCTTCTGGACCTCAGTCTGCAGGTGTGATACAAAGGTCTACATCAGGATCAACTGACCAAATGGCGCATTTACGATCACAAACTCGTCCAAGTGTGTAAGTAGATTTGAAACTTTTTTCCAGTCAGAAAAATGGAACAGAATCAGTAACTTCACACGTACTCATATCATGCCAGCTGGCTGTGTTCTGCTAGAATGGCCAGAAAGCCAAACATAGATTCAGAACAAGAGCAACAAAACATACATATAGTTGATACCCCAAAACTGCCTTCATACTGAGAGTTTTTTATGTCTTAAATAAATATAATCAGTTGTTGCTGTGTATAGAAAGGACTCACTTCAAAAATATAAAGTGTTTATCATGCAGAAGATGAATGGATCCTTGAGTTAGTGATGAAGACTATATAACTCGAAAGTGGCAAATATTGGAGTGAATTTACTCAAAGTTTTCTGTTATGTATGGTGTGAACAAACTGTTCTTGTGTGGCATAACTTGGCCAAAACACCAAGTGCTGTATTTCAGACTGCTATATTAGCATGTCATTATCAGACTGCTTGTGTAAGATGCAACTGAAATTTGACTTATGATTTTACAGTTCACTTAATTAGTGGGTTGCAGTTGGGAATGAAGGCAAAAAGCTGCTAGTTAGCATTATGTCTTCACAGTTGTAATACAAGTAAATGTGTATCATCTTCTGGATGAAAATATTTTGTATATTAACATGTGCTGCTGGCAGCATCTTTTGTCTTGGAAACCTCTTTGTGTGCAGCTTGGAGAATAAGAACCATAAAAAAAAATAAAATTCAGGAGAGGTGGAACCATCTAAATAGGACACGTTTGAATAATACAAAGACTGCTTTTGTTCTGTGTCTTTCTTTATTTTCCCACCAGGTTTCCTCCCACTCCTAAAGAGTAGGTGCATCTTGTATAGCACCTTGTCTTGTATAGCATATATAACATATGTCTTGTATAGCAGGTGCATCTGGATTTGGGCTGTTTCTTTGGTGTCAAGCATACTAACACTGCTTCTTATGGATTGTGCTTAGTTGTACTTAATCAAGTTCCCATCTCATTTGTTCCCATCCTCCATCTTCAAAGGGTTGCTCTTAATCAAGATACTAATGAAATTTGGAATGATGTAACCAACAGGGAAGTTAATGAGCACCAGTTAAAGCACCTTAGTTCCTTTCCCATACAGCTTGTGGATCACCCCTAAACCGTGTACCAGTGAAACCTTTTGTTGCCAGTGTGTCATATGTTGTCTTTAAAGCCTATTTTGGACTTGCTTTACCAGGTATCTATACTGCATTATCTGCAAAGATGCTTTAGAGGCACAGTTTTCTGGGTGGACAACAAGGAACAAACTATAAGGCAAAAAGAGGCGTACAGTAAATGCTGCCATTACAGTGCACAAGAACAAATTTTGATGAAAGAATGTTTTGTAAAGCTGCTTTTTTACCCTTGGGTTACAAGGGGAGTGGAAAAGACTAGCACTGAAAGTAATTGTGGATCCTTTTTCAGAAAAGGGGATATTGCACCTGTCTACCCTAATTGGCTGCCTCCTGAGAAAAGTATATTATTTTTGAGAAAATGTGATTTATTACAATGCTATTTCCCATAGGTCCATAATTATATAAACATTTTTATGTAAATAGTTTAAAAAGTTTTCTTATGTTCAAACTGTGGCAGAAATAGAACACTTGAGTGGTTAAAACAGTAACACCCCTTAATGTGACAATAGGAAAATGTGCAATCTTATCTGAAGACTTTCCTAGGAATATTCCAGCAGCAACTGCAGGAGCTTCAGTTTTATTCCTTTTTCCTCTAAGAATCTTTTTAGAAGTAAAAATGCAAAATGTTTCTGAACTCTCAGTATGGTTTCAGATGCACTGTATTATGCATTAATGTTACTTAGAAGGAAACAAGAAAAATGAACTTTACAAGTGTGTAACTGCTAGCTACCTAACCCATAGACTTCAAGTTCTAGTAACATCTTTCTTTTGGGCACGCAGCTGCACAGGAAGATTCCAGTTTTGCAATCTGAAAAGTAGTTCTGATACTGATTTTTCACTCCCAACTAACAGAACTTCTCTATTCTCCCCACCCCTCCACAAAAAAGATACTGGCATGTCACAAAGTTTAAGAGATACTAGAAGCAGGTGGAAAGACAGCGAAGTAGGATATGCTGGGATCTGTAGTTGATAAACACCTATTTAATTAAGTTCACTAAGTTAATTAAGAAAATGAATAGTCTTACTGTTCATTGCACTGAAGTGCAGTTAGGAGGATATTCTTAATGGTCATTGTTTCCCTTAATGTTGACATAACTTCTGTTTTAATATTTTAACAGTGTGACGGACCTACTAACACATAACCCTTTCTGCCATGCCTTCTCATCTCTGAACTCTCTCTGCCAGAAAGTGATGTTTTCAATTGTTTTAGGTTTATCAATTGCATCTGCTTTCCTGTCTTTTAGGTATATTGCTATATACCCTTACACTCCTCGAAAAGATGATGAACTGGAACTGAGGAAGGGAGAAATGTTCTTAGTGTTTGAACGCTGTCAAGATGGCTGGTTCAAGGGAACTTCCATGCATACAAGCAAGATTGGTGTTTTTCCTGGGAATTATGTGGCTCCAGTTACAAGGTATATTTTTGTACAAGTATCTAAATAGTTTATTTTGGGGTCCAAAATGATTCTGTTATTGTATTTAATGCTAAAATTGAGTAACAGAAGAGCTGCAGGTTTTAGTAGCCAGCTCATGTTTCAGTTGTGTTTTAGCATTTTGCTTTTAATTTTGGCAGGACAGTGACAAGTACATCACAAACAAAAGTTCCTATGTCTACTGCTGGCCAGACAGGACGAGTGGTAACTATGGTCAGCCCTTCTACTGCTGGTGGAACATCACAGAAGCTTCAGGGGAATGGTGTGGCAGTGAACTCCAGCACAGTACCCACAGCTGTGGTTTCTGCAGCGCATATCCAAACTAGTCCACAAGCCAAGGTCCTTATGCACGTGACAGGACAAATGACAGTCAACCAGGCTCGCAACGCAGTTAGAACAGGTAAAAATCAATCAATAAATAAAGCTTTTTATGTTTGGTAGGCAAACTGTAGGGTCTGTGTGGGTGAGTTTAAGATATGCATAAATATCTGCTGGGCTTTCTAAAAGTATTTTTTATGTTATTTTTAGAGTTGAGTGCTTTCTGAAATGACAATATGTCTCTCTGAATTGTTGAATCTTAAATTAATCTCCTCTAAGCAACTGTGTGTACTACTACTGTTGGGAATTTATCCTCAAGTATTTTAGACGGAAATTCTGCTATTTCATCAGCATCTGGGATGGGGATGTTCTTGGAGCTTCCCCACTACACAATTCAGATAGTAATAAAGTGGTAAGAACATCTGAGTCATAGCTTTTTTTTTTTCTTGTGTGTTAACTGCATAACAGCTACAGAATGCTCTAATGTAGCATTCACTTTTAAATTATCTCCTGGCATCTTTGAAAACCTTTAGCATTCATTCCTCCTTTTTCAGGTCTCTGGCTCAGGGTTAGTCCTTAGGTATTCCAGTTTGTTCTCTGACCTTGACTGCAGCCTCTTTCAGCTTTGACTCTGAAACACTAAGGCTGTACTGGCTTCACAATCCATATGATTTATGTCATAAAATTCTGTATGTCTCACAGGTGTAACTCTGCTTTACTGTCTGGGGCAGGCCACATCACAGTAAAACATGCCTTCTTGTTGTTTAAACCCAGATCCAAAAGATTGATAGTGGTGTTTTCAAGAGTTTTTGTTTACCAAATCCATGCACTCCTCTGTGGATTTGCCAGGCTAGGAGAATACCACACAACTGGAGCCTGATCTGTTCCAGTTACTCCTAGGGCCTCAAAAGAAAAGGGAAAAAAAGCCAACCCGAACCTCCATTTCAAACTATCCCAGTATTTCCTCTTTCAGCCTTGAATTTAAGGCCTAAGATCTCTTGTTGAGACAGAGGGGTTTTCACCGCAAGGCTCTTATTGGCAGAGCAGAAGGCAAAGCTGAAGTTGCAAATGGTGTTGTTAGCCCCTTAAGGGTGATTTATTTCTTACAGTCTCAAGATCCATGAATTAACCCACCATCTTCATAGTCATGCATCTCCTAAAACACTGTTTATGTTCAGATGTCAGCATCAGGTTTCCTTTTGGAGGAGGTAGGATATGTACATAGATGTTTTATTTCCTTAGTGCCATCTTCCTCCAGTCTGATCTTAGGCTGGAACAGATGTGATAGTCCTCTGTAAAAACTCTGTTCTTTACCTTTGAAAAACAATAACCAGGTGCTATTGGCAGCTGGTAAGAGAAACTAAGCAAAGCATCTGTGCTTTCCTGCCTGTCAGGCATAGGTGGTTTCTAATCTACATTCTTCTTTTGAGCTGCCTTGAAGTTTGGAAAGTGACAGCACAAAGGAGAAAGCTCCTGTATGCTTCAGAAGTCTTTCTTGAACCCCCCTCTCTGCACTGCTGTCAAGACAAATAACATCTTATGGTTCCATTCAGCTGGAAAACATGACAACATACTTCCCAACTTTTCAGGTCCAAATGTTTCACTCTCCCCACAGAGAACTTAACATAGGATTTTGATCTGAAGGTGTGCTAATCACAAATACAGATCTGTCCCTTATAAGGGCCTGAGAACTGAGGCAATAACAGCTGCTTTATGTTCAAATGTTAGAGAACTTTGTCATCAGCATCTGAAACGTGATCATCCTGAGCTTTCCCTGGTACCTTTGCTGAATGTTACTGTCTTGATGAAGCTTCGTAGATCAAGGCTGCATTTTTGCAGGGCTGTTCTTCAGTTTCAGTTTAGCTCAGGACTTCAAGGACCCTTCTTCAAATGATCTTAGTAAGACATGGCTTTACGTCACCCTTGCTGAAGGGATACGCATTCTTTGATTGAAAGGAACTTTGAAAAATGTTCATGGTCCTCAGAGTTAGGAAGGGTCTATTACAGGGGAAGAGGTTATATATCAAAAAACGACATAGCATTTTGTGGTGCTTTCTTTTTAAGAAAAAACTTGTGTTTCTTATAATGGAGATTTTAACTGGGTATGATAATGCAGGATTGTTAGATCAAATTTGTGAACTTTGTCAGTCTCACTGTTGATGCAGTCTAACCAAATTACCAGGGGAATTTCTAGAGAGCAAACTGAAGAGATCAAGTGCCTGAGGCTTGATTCCAGGATATCACTTATAACAAACCTGAAACTCTAAGCAGCATCTGAAAAATCAGAGTGAATGGATATGTTTGAAATTTACCCACACCAAACTCCAGAAAGGTCCTCTCATTAGATACTGTGTTTCAGAGTATATGAAGGAAAGAGGCTGTGCAGCACCGAGATGCTGCATTTTGCCCCATTCAGGTAAGATGTTTGCACTTCATACTACCCAGTGCTGCAGAGATAAGATGTTGAAATGATCCAAAAGCATGTACAGTTGACAGTGTAACTATAATAGCAATGTTGTTTCTTGAGGTGGATAGATTAGATAATGCAGAGCTCTATGCTTTGCATCTAGGCTGCAGCCCAGGTTAGTATATTCAGCCCTGTGCTGTTCTGCAACTTCCAGTGTGGATGTTCCTTTTATTTCACAGGAATATGAGTAAATCCACTTCTATATTTAAACATCCCAAGAGACAATAGCTTACGTTTTCAGGGAAACCACTCATAGCAGTAATTGCCACTGTACTTATTGTTTGAAAGACCCACTAAATCTGTTGTGGATTTTGTGAATAGTTTAGGGAAAACAATCCAATTATATTTTTAGCAGCTTCTATAAGGAGTGTTTCTTCCTACTTCGTTTTATGTGCCCTGACAACTACACAGCATATTAAAAGGAACAAGCAAGTTCCAGGCTGTATTTAGCTAGCTCTTACAAACGAAAGTGTAATCTTCACTTTGCATCTCTCTCTGTATGTGAAGCATTTTACTTAGCAGCTTGGACTTATCCACAGTAGTTACAGTGCTGTTATTCTTCTGTGCATACTGGTGCAAGTAGGGTAGCATGTGCTACTTCTTTATTCTGGTGAGACGAATTTGATGCTGTATAAGATGTCATAGTAATATAAATGGGAGTTAGCAAGGTAGGAAGGAAGCTTCTCATGACTGATTAGCTGTAACACAGTAACTGTACCTCTCTAAGTGTGTCTTGTGAAAAGATGACCTGTCACATTTTATTCTTTTGTTCTAGTTGCTGCACACAGTCAAGAAAGACCTACGGCAGCAGTCACACCCATACAAGCACAGAGTCCAACATGCCTTATTCCTGCAGCTGTGATCATTCCCCACCACTCTGTTGCCTCCCAGCAGCTCCAGCCCCCAGCAAATAGTGCTGCTTATGTCACAGCTGTGAATGCGAACCGCTCATCCATCCCACTGGCATGTGCTGCAGGTTCTTTGAATCCTCCCAACATTGCTGCTTCATCCTTGGAGGGAGATGTTAGTGGAAGAACTGTGAACACTCACACTGGAGCTCCTGCATCTCCAGAGAGTGCTCTAGCAGCTGGTGGAAATGCTGCTGTCAGTAAAGCAGACAAGGATGGCAAGGTGGGTAAAGAATAAAATCGTTCCCTTCAGTTCTACCATTTTCATCATGCAGACTTTGAGATCCATTTTTTTTCCGTACATTATGTTGAACAGCAGCACTGTTAAGGTTTTTAAGACTGAGTCTGAAACTCAGGCAGCCATTTTGTGACTACAGCCATGGGCAAATATATCCTTGGCCACACAAGAAAAATTTAGGGTGGATTAAAATACAGAGCAAACCTTGGAGAAGGGCTAAAAAAGGGTAGCAGGTTCATGCCTTAAGCAGGAGAAACAAAAGGTAGATGGATAAAGTTCAGAAGAACTAGTAGATTGACTGTTGGAATTTCAAGTATTTTGTTTTTCTTTACCTGCAGTCAGTTTCCTAAATACTTTAGAAAGATGTATGGTTAGCATATGTTATCAAGAAGTATCTGTAAACTAATAAGCCTGTAATTAAAACAAACCCCAACAACAAAATAACCCACCCAGACAAAAACCCTATGAACTTGTGGGAACATACAAAAAAAAAAAAATCAGTCTAATAAAATGAACCTGATATTTAACAAAATCATAATTTTTTTAGGTTGTCTTCCTGATCAAGCAGACACACGGAGAGATTATGAAAAACACATAACCAGCAGTGTTTATTGGACAAAATAAAAAAAGCACCCAACTCTTGTCTTTTCTAAATGTAAATCAGTAGTTTGCAGTGATCTCTGCTTTCGGTCTTCTATTTGAAGTATTTTCCTCTGTGTCTAAACTTATTCTCACTGTCCAACAGCCATGTGATTATAGTATATTGCAGGCAGAAACATTCCTTCAACTTTATAACTGGTTTTGTTTTACAGTTGTGGTGTAGTTAGATTTTTTTTCTCCTTTTGACAACATTTTTTTATATCTCAGATGTTTTAGGCTTTACCTTACCTTCAGCCACACACGCTCCTTAATGAAGTTTATGAAGGTTTTAATCGTAGGCTGTACACTAATCTCATCCACTTCCTAATTTTTGTTGTTGAATATTGTTGAATGGGTGTACCTGGAACTTTGTTTTAAAGTTAATTCAGTCGTAGCCACTGAAATCAGACTGAGGTGCCCTTAGGCAGGACTTCTAGAATCGTAGCATGGTTTGGGTTGGAAGGGATGTTCTATGTTTTTGACAGTATGTTCTATAGTTTAGGGTTCAAGATGCTAGCATATTCTTTGAGCTTCTCTTTTTCTTTCCCATTTGCTGGGCATCAGTCTTAGCTAAGATCGCTTGAAGTTACTGGAGACTTGGAAGAAGGACTAAGGATTTTTCATTCACAGTTTACCAATCCCAGTGTGTCCCAAGCAACAATAAAAATCTTACACTGCTCATGGTTTTCTTGTTCTGTGGTTAAATAGCTTATTTTTGTCTCAAAGGCTGTCCTGGGTTCAGCAGGCACCTCTCTTAAGCACGAAATTCAGTCAGTCAAAGGGTTGGTAAGAAGATCACTGCCACACCCCTTAAAAAAAAAAGACAAGAAACACAAAAGCTACTTAAATAATTCTCTCCAGGGTAAGTAATAGTCTTCAGGGATTCCTGTCTGAACAAGCAAAAAGAATGTTTACAATCCTTCCCTCTAGCAGAGCAGCAAAACACAATACATTCTCCTTGTGGCAAAATTCTGTTAAATCATGAAGGTCTTCCCTTAGTGAGGGAGGATAAGTAAAAGACACTTATCTAAACAGCAGCCTCCAGGGCAGACTTTTCTCCCTGCTTGGTTTGAAATGACTCTTTATGTCTTCCTAGAAACTTCCATGTTAGCAAAATGGTTTATTTCTTAGATTCCCATTGTGGGAATCTAACTCCTCACACTCCTTTTTCTAGACAGGCTTTTCGGTCACTGGCATTGGCTTTTAAGGTAAGTCTTAATTAAAGTGAAAGGACTTAGCTGGTTTATGGTCTAAAAGGCTTACTGTTTTTCTCTTTAGAATTGTAATAATTACCTTCCTCTTTCATAATCTTTGTAATTATCTTTATTAATTTGTACAATCTCAAATATCTCCTCTCTGATTACCATGTCATCTATCAGATGGAAGTGTTCAACTCTTCACGGGAGACTTTTGTTCTAAAATGAGGCACTGCTTTGGTTTACAGAAAGAAAAAAAAGGTTTGCTGAAACTGCTTTCTGGAGCATCCACCAAACGCAAGCCCCGATTGTCACCTCCAGCATCACCAACCCTGGAGGCTGAGCAAGCAGCCGCAGAGCTAGCCCTGCAAGGTGCAGTCGGGCCAGAGCTTCCATCATCCAGCAGTCACAGCAAAGCTGGATCCTGTACCACTGACAGTGAGGTCTCTGGGTTGGCACAGGAGACACTACATCGGAAAACGAGTTCCCTGGATTCCTCTATTCCTATAGCACCGCCGCCTCGGCAGCCTTGCTCATCCCTGGGTCCAGTCCTGAGTGAATCTAGGCCTCTTGTCTGTGAAAGGTAAATTATCCTATGTAGCTAGAGTCAGTCAAACCAAGGAAAAAAATCTACTCTTTGACACTTGCCATGTGTATTAGAACTGCTGCAAAATGGTGAGATACAGCATTTTGTAGTAAGAGGAAACTTATTTTTTTAACAGTGCTTTATATGCTTATCAGCCAAGGCTCATGTGTATGTTTGTTTACTTTTAGTGTTACTTTGAGGTTTTGGAATGAATAGACACTCAAATGCACTGATCACAGATTTGGTATGAGAACTGAGGTAGATAAGATGCACAACATGAACACATTATATTCTTGCATTTATGTATATTGGGTTAGTCCTTTGAGATTATTAGCAGTGCATAATTGCCAACCTAAATATATGGTGAAGGAGATCCTTATCTATGAGTAGGCTTAATATGTGATTTCTTCAGCTGTTGCAAAAATACTTCTATGCAGATGCCCTGTTACTGTGCACTCCACATAGCAAGTTCTAGGGCAGCCTCTGTGTCCTGGCAAGTGAGCCTGAAAAACACACAGAGCTGTCTGGACTCTGAAGCTGCCAGGCAGTTGCTTTAAAATTCTGTCACTTTTATTTTGTGTCCATCTATGATTTTCAAATGTCTGAGTCCTCAGTAGATTGTGCAGACTGCAAAGGAAGTGACAGTTTTCTAACTACTGTCTCTTTTTATTGTTCTTGGTAGTAGATAAGCAATATGAAGAGTGTCATAGGATTTCGTTTGCAGTAGCTACAGGATTGTGCAGCATACAGAAAAAAAAAGCAGTAGAGTTGCAGTGTTAACAGCTCTAGGACTGAACTGATTTATGCTGACTATTGTAGACTTTGTTCTGGTACTATTAACTCATGCTGTGTGGGCATACCACTGTATTTCCAGAGGCCCATTGATCTTAAGCTGTATCTGTGTATTAGAAGCCAGGCAGTGTATAAAGTTTCTACTTTGTCTTTTATTTTACTTCTGTCATACCTTTAATAATTTTTAAAAGGTTGATACTGTTTCTATCCCATTTCCTTGCAGGAAATTTCTATTTTACACTGAATTTTTGAAGTAGATTTATACTTACAGATGGAAAATAAAGAATGACAGAATTTTCTTTATGAATAACATATTTTTACGTTATTGTAAGTCTGTTTGGGACAGTAATATGGTTTTATACTTTGTGAAAATAACACCAGACTAATTCTGGCGTGAGCAGTGGATATATGTGCAAAGTTATTTGCATTCTCACAAAAAGCAGTTTTTTCACTACTGTGATAGATTTTTTTTTCTCAGAACTACTTACAGAAAATGATGCTTGCAGAGTTACCTACAGAAAATGCTTACTTATTGATCTAGTAATAACATACACTCAAACATTCTTTTTAATATATCTCTGTATCCTTACTATTGTTTAATTGCTAACTGCTGCCGGAAAAGAACTACCACCAGATCATTCTTTCTGGTAGTCATCCAGAATTGTTACTTTTTGGCCAGTGTATTTAAACAGAATTTCACCTGGGTTTCCTTTGTCCTTTTCAGGGCAGGGTTAAGGTTTTCCATGGTGATATGCTCTTGTCATGTTTCCATTTCCTTAGGCCAAACTGCTTAAAATGTGTTGCTTAATAATACTTACTACTTACATTGTACTCAATCTCATCAAGGTAATTTATAAGCATTGATTAATCTTCATTAATCTGGAAGCAGAGGTGGGTAAGAAACATACTGATGATGCAAGAATTGGTTGAAGAGGAAAATATTCATAAGGATAAGCTCAGCAAAAAGTGTAGAACAGAGAAATCTCCTGCTAAGGTTATTCTGCTCTTACATATCACAATTCCAATCACAGGCTACAGCGTAGCTGAAAAAAGAAACATTGCTGTCTATTCTGACTAAGGCTTTGCAATAGCAATTATGGCAATTACTAGCGTTCAAGTTTTATTTTCAAAGGTGACTAGAGGATTTAGGAGTGTGTTTCTGCTAATTATCCTACATGAATTAGGAGCAAAAGGAGCTGGCTCAACTCTGTAAAGCACTTGAAAATGTTCCTGGTTTGGATATGGAGTTTTTCCCAGAAGTCCTTGCTTCCTTTAACATGCAGTATCAAATTTTTACTCTAATCCCACTGTTCCTCCTTTCTCTAGAATTATAAGTTGTCCTAGAATGTGTCATTCCTGTATGTTCTACAGAAAATTGGAATTAAAAATTGTGAACTTGTTTCCAGTCATACAGAATATATGGATGGGCATTTGATTTGTTTGATAGCAGGCAAGCTTTCTGGGACATGGTTTTGCAGATGCATACTTCATACCAGTGGCCATTTCGCTAAAGGAGGAGAATATGATACATTCCCTTCTATCTTACTATTGCAGGCCTTCTCTGTAGTTGCCATTCCTATATACGCTCTTCTCCTGTGAGCTAGGTTGTTGCTTACTGCGTTTCATGGTCTTCTATATGTTCCTTGTACAGAAGGAGCAGAGAAATCAAACAGAAATTTCAGCCATGCCTTGCTTCCAGTTTGGAGAATTCCTACACCTGAGACACTGCAACAGTGTTTAGTCATTTCTTCTGATTCTCCAGCCAAGGCACAAGTTGTCTTCAGGCGCTGGGATTTCATGTATGATGCAGTGCACTGACAATGCCAAGGACCACTGTCTTTTCATTAAAAAGATAGACCAAGCACCTTGTAATTCTTGGAGGGAACTACATTCATACCATGTTATGCTATGAATACACAGTAATTTGGTTATCTGAGGCGTTTAGTTTTTTTCAATAACAAGAGGCAAAAGACTGTTTCAAGGTTTTTTCATGAGCTTTCTTTTTTAGAGGGAAACACTGATTAAAGCCTTAAGTTTTACGTTAAATGTACAGCACTGTAATAACAAACTTCCTGGCACCTCACAGTGGTGTTAAAGACCTGAGGTCGAACCTAAATACACATCACTGCATATCCTAAACTAGAATATGAATCCTGTATCCAGTTATGGTGAAGGACAGCAGTAATTTTGTTCTGTGATTTAAGTGACCCTAAGTTTTTTTTTATCCACCACAAAATGACTGGTGTAACATCTGCTTCCAGTGAGCAGGCCAGTGGCTTTAGAGGGCAGCAGGTCTTACCACATCTGATGGCTTTAATGCTGTTAAGTAAATGCTACCCTAGGTGAGTGTTGATTTACTGTAGGAGTCAAGGCACATACTCAGCAGACAGGAAGGAGCTGCACAACACCAGGGCACAGGTGAGCTGAAAAGTACAAATTCAAAGTGCAAGAAAAAGAAACTCAAGCAAGAAGATAAAAAATAAGTGTGAATTTAACTTGTGCAACAATAGTAATTCCAACTTTCTGTTGTTCCTCAACTGAAATTTTCTGCATGTGAGAATATATTTTTATCTACTTGGTGATTAGAAAACCACAGATAACTGTGCAAAAATAAACTGCAAATAGCTGGGAAGAAGAGCAGTATTTTTGTGTCTAGTGAAACAGAAACAATGTAGAAAGGGAAAAACGTGGAAGATACAATCTTTTTCATGTGTCTGAAAAGTGTGAGCAATGCCAGTATTACAAATGAAAAGTTGAAAGGTGAAGACAGACCATGGCCACCACACCACCCCTTCCACCCCCCAAAAAAGATATTTCATAAATACAGAGGGCAAAAGCACTTGCACACACATTAGGAACAGCAGGAAAGAACTGATGGAAAATATAGTGGCTGCTTCTTGGAAGCTAAAGTACTTCTTTAATACTGATATTTTATCACTAGCTGATTAAAAGTATTTAGGATAATATTTTGAAAATTAACACCACCATAGGAAAATATAAAGAAGAAAATGCATACTGTGTGGCTGAGGTGCATGTAAAGTATTCTAAATTAGGTGACCACGAAAGAGCTGCAAATTTGACCTTCAGTCATTGCAGACATTTGCAAATACTGAACAAGGAGATAAACAAGGAAGTTTTGGGAGATTCAGATATGTGGGAATGAACATGTTTTTCCAAAACAGGGTCAGGCTTAGTAAATGTGGTTATTTTATTCTGGGGACCTGGCACTGAACTTTTGAGCTGAAGCATAAGTTTTTTACTCTGGATGAAATTGGTAGTTTTGGCAGTTTGTTACAGATGATGAACTAGGAAATGAAAAAATAGGTTTTCCATAATCATTTAGGGTGATCTGAATAGACAGAGAATGTGTGATGAGTCTGGATCTGATCACCTCTATCTGGGCAACTGGTATTTGTAAAATGTGGCATAAATTTGATGGCTCATTGTAACAAAAGGAGAAAATGAGATTTAAGGGTGCAAAGCCCGCTGGGTTTTTTCTCATTAAACATTGAAAAATATAGTAAAATAGCATTTTAACACCAGGTGCTTTGTTTTAGACATTAGATTACAAGAAAGGATATCAAAGTACTCAGGAAGCTAAAAATTAATGAGAAGTACTAAATTACTGCAGGGTTGAGAGAGCTCAAAACTGTGGAAAGCTCAGGAGAACAGTAAGTTCTTTTGTGTATCAGGTGCTTAAGAAAAATTGTTGAGTTGACCACCTTTTAAAATGTTTATTTTTAATGTAGTACAACTGTGCCCAAATCAGATGGCATGTGTTCTAGCCTGAAAAGTTTCCAAGATAAATGAAAACAATTTAAGACAGCAGTGCAAATTAATAGGTTTTGCTAGTTGCTTCTTTTTGTTCTGTGCCTTAAGAGCCTTCTCTGAGATAGTATCATCTTAAACATACAGTTGTAACATTATGCCCAATTACTGCTTTGAATGCTTTGGATGTTGTTGAGTCATGCTGACTGGAACAGTCTGAAGTTTATATCCAAAAATACATTTGAAATTTTCTCCTGTTACTTAAATATTGTCTGAATTTTTACAGGAATCTTAGTCAAAAAAACTTGATAGGTGATGTATACGTTTGACTTGAATTCATTATGTTGCTATTCTTATCGTCTCTTCAAGATGTACTTTTGTTACATACTGAGCAAACAGTTCTAGGCAGTTTCCTGTTTTCATAAGTTTTAACTTTTACAGGAATATTTTTTAAAGCATTGGTTTAAAAGAGCCTAAACAAAGGTGTGTTTTTCTAATTACACAGGTACAGGGTGGTTGTATCCTATCCTCCTCAGAGCGAAGCCGAACTTGAACTTAAGGAAGGTGACATTGTTTTTGTACACAAAAAACGTGAGGATGGCTGGTTCAAAGGCACTCTGCAACGAAATGGAAAAACTGGCCTTTTCCCCGGCAGCTTTGTGGAGAGCATTTGAGGAGATCATTCCAAGAGCTTCAAATCATACTGTACTGCAAAGTAGCACAAATATTTTACCAGAAAAAGCACAGTCATGAAATATTTTCAAATGACTGTAATGTAAACAAAAACCTTCATATTTTTACAGTGTCTATAGCACAATTACACCAGCGAACAAAGAAGATGAAGGCATTTGCTGGTTTTATCACTTTGGATTCTTAAGTGTGATGTGTGCCTTGTACTGTCTGATTTATTATGTAGAGGAACTTCCCCCCCCCCCCAAGTATGTTACATAAATGAACAATTGTTTACAAGGCTGTAACTAATTTATTCTTGTTTTTTTAAACTTGAATTTTGTGTAATAGCTCAGATTCTTGTGACTATGATTTTAACAAATTATTAATTTATGAAAGAATAACTAAGGGGAAGCTGGATTCTCTCCTTATGAGCAAGCAATTATATCTGATAAAGAGCCTCCCATTTATCCTCTGGACATTTTTCCCCTGCTGTGTCTGACAGTGGAGTAAGTCTCTGTTTTATGAGTTAATGTTGAGTGGTGGTGATGTGGCGTCAAATAGAATTTGCCAAGTGGGGAAAAAATGTGTATGTTGTTGTTTGGACAGAGAAAAACAAAAGTCAGTGGTGTTCTTGAGTCTAGTTCTACTTCCTCATAAATCACCCAAGTGGAGTAATGTTTCGAGGAGGCAAAGATGTATATGAACAACGGAATAAAATTCAACCATCTCAAGGTTAGGATCATCTCAAGGTTAGGAAGGAAGAAATTTGGGAGTATCAGTAAGAAATTCCCTATACCTTCTGTTTATAGTAACTTGGCTATTTGAACAAAGCCTAGCTTTGTATATTTGGCCAGTTATTTGGGCATTTAGCACTCAGGATCCAGCAAAATTGGAAAGAATGTTAAAGCCCAACACTTAGAATGATCATATCTTGAAAACATCTTTTTGATAACTGAAAATAAAAATAAAATTATAAGTTGTACTTAATGTCTAAAATGCCTAAGAAGTGTAATTTGCTTAATTCTTCTCAAACTGATGTGCATGGCCAAGAGATGTTTTAAAATGTCTGAGCAATAGTGATGGTAAGTGATGCACTTGTGTTAAAGTAAAAGGCTGTATGAAACACTGTGAAAACTTTACTAACTTTTTAACCATTGCTACTTTGGTATGTTCTGACCTTTTCTTTGTCTTGCATGTGTTACTCAGTTCCTGCAGTACTTGTAACTGTGCATGGTTGGCGTTTTTCACTCCAGTTCCCTGTTGGTGGGTTATTTTGCTCTGAAAGTTTCCCAAAAGCCACTTGACCAAAACTAGTGAGCAACTTATCTTCACCCAGAGAAGATGTCCAGTGTTTGAGTCATTAATAAAATATTTTGATGTCCTTGCAGCTGATGGATATAAAGAATGCAGCCAGCAAGAAAAGCATTGTTAGTATTTCAGGGGTTTGTTAGAGATTTGACACTGGTGAACACACACACTACTGAGCTGAACTTGTTGGTTTTTAATTTTACTGTTTAATTATAACAGTTTAATAGAGATTTTTTTGTAAGACACTGAGCACCGTCATCTCCAGTTAATCTGATGTAACTTGGCTGTTACTCAGCACTTTACAAAGTGAAGCCAGTAGTGTGATTCAGTGTCGCACAGCACACAGAAACAGTGATGAAAAAGTACACAGTGATATGTTAAATACTTCTAATGTTTTGTTTTTTGAAGTTACACATTGAAAAATATCAAATGTTAATGACGAGGAGTTCTTGCAATATCAGGTAATATGATGGTCTTAAAGATAAGAAAAAATATATCTATAAATATATATATAGTTGGACATGACAGCATTCCCAAATTAAACATCTCTTTGAAACACTGTATAATTCAGTTTTTGCATTTATAAATATTTTTACATAGTTTACTTGAATATTCATGTAATATATAAAATTTTTGTGAAATGAATTTTAGTTAGAAGCTGATCTCAGCTTTTGTCAGCATAAATTGGCACTAGTGTGTCATAATCTTATTTTGGAAAATTTAGTGCATTTTATATTAAAGACTACTAAAGGTTAATTTTTTTCTATCTCTACTATCCATATTTTAAGATAAGTGATTAAGGTACCTCTATTAATAGAATTTCATGGTGTAAAGTCAAAAATCAGCTGTTAATCCAATAGTTCTGTTAGATGGAATACATTTTTAATTAATTTTTTTAAACTTTAAGTAAATGTGTGTAAAAAGGGCTTACTACATAGCAGTGCAACAATGACAAAAATGCAGTTTATCATGCCTTTTTTGTGATGTTTTAGGGGTTATTTTTTTGTTTTGGCTTGGTATTAATTCAGTGTAGAAACAGACAAACCCTGTGCATTTGCTTTGTGTAATTCCATTAAAAATTTTGTAAGGTATTTTATATCTATGTTTGAAGTCAAGTGAATGTTAAGTGTTTGATTTACTATGTTAAACTTCCAATCCTAATAAATATTTTCTTAGCAAACAGCTACATCAAAATGTGTATGCAAACATTAAACATAAATTACTTGTAAAGAATTTGACAATAAAATTACCAGAACTTAATTTCAGAATTCATAGGAGGATATTTCTGCTCATAGAGGGAAAAAGTCTTTAGATTCCATAACGTTAGGAGTTTGGAAAGATGAATATAATGCAAAAATTGTAGAGAGACTGATCTTTTCCATCTCATCTCCATATTTCTGTGAGTAACTTCAGAAGAGGTAGGTAACTTCCATCTCAGTTCTCATCATGACTGACTAGTTTGGTCTTGTCAACAGCACATCAGGTGCATAATCATTGTGAAGTGCTTCCCCTAAAGGAAGAAGTGTCTAGCATAGTGGATCTGCTGTGTGGATATTGAGAGTCCCCAGCCCTGAGGGTGAAGCATCTACCTGAACTTTGCTGAGGGCTGAAGTGTTTGGTGGTAAAAGACTCATTTGCACTGAAGAAGTTTGCTGTGCACAGTAGTCAGACAGTAATTGCCCAACTAGGAGATCTTCTTGATTTAAATACAGTTACGTGTCTACTATATATATGACTGTTATGTAAATGATAGAAAGTTAAATCTTTAAAGTGTCTGCAAAAATATTTACTCTGAATGTTTCCGCTACTGTGATAGTCTCCTTGTTAGTTAAGACTGACCAGGAACTAGATTCTGCCAGCAGTGAGTGATGCAGCATTAAGTCCTCTCTGCAAAGAAGGAGCATCCAGTTTAACTTGCCTTAATGAGGGAGAAGGGAGGCGACATGATTTGTAGAAATCCAAACTGGAGGATATAGAAAAGCAGCTTTATTTGTTTTTCAGAGTTGAGATCTGATGTCAGTGCATCTTGTAGGAGAAAAGTACACACAAACATCATGGCTGTGCAACAGAAGTAAGACTATTTCTTTGTGTTGGGGTTTTTTGCTATTGTAATTATTGAGTCATTCTAATATGTGGCTAACATTGGGTTTGCCAGAGGTGCCTGAAACCTTGTTCACCCTCACTTCATTACCTCTGCCTTATAGCAGCAATGACAATTATGATAGTTTTACATAGGCTTAAAAACATGGCTTCTGAGCATTCTGGCTATTTTTCACAGGGTTGGCAAAATGTTATAACTGGCTTGTTCTTTCCAATAGCTTTAAGCAAATGTGTTTAAAGAGGTATATTGACTTTAATGAAACACAAGAATCCACTTGTCTGGTTTAAAAGATTTGTGTCTGGCATTGCTAAAACTCCTACAGAAGACTTTTTCCTATATGTGCACAATAGAAAGCAATGCCACTGGTTTCTGTTGGATATGGCAATTCACCCATATTCTTTGTATTCTTAACATGAATCTGCAATATGTATGCTTCTCAAATCACTCTCAGATGCTCTTTCCCTGCACTTTGATAAATAGTGGTAAAGCCTAAACAGATTTGAAGTTTGACTCAAGAAAACCCCCTGTCATAATTCTTTTTAATAACTTAACCATTCATATGCTGACATACTTGGAATATTTGTATATATGTACAAAAGAGCTGAGAATGGTAATGGTGGATAGTGAGGACATGGACATTAAATGTGAGGAAAAAATGGGAGAGAAAAGGATTAGGAAGACCTGTATACAGGACCTGCATCTTAGGTAACTTGTTTGGAACTTGCCTCAGTTACCAAAGTCCAGCTCTGTGAAAGGACCTAAGAGGAACTTGGATGTTTTAAGGCTAAAAATGCAGCCCTCGGTCTTTACGTAGTCTCTTAAGCTTGTATTTGTTTGGTGCTTGTGTCTAGAACAACTGTTGTGGTAGGTCCAAGCTGCATTGTTATTCTGTCCTGGGTTCAGCAGCAGCAGTCATTTTTCTCCTTCGTAGTAGCTGGGGCAGTGCTGTGTTTTTGACTTTCAGCCTGGAAACAGCACTGATAACACCAATGTTTTTAGTTGCTGCTCAGTAGTGTTTACTCTGACCAAGAACTTTCTGAGCCTCATGCTCTGCCAGGGAGGAGGGGAAGCCGGGAGGAAGCAGAGAGAGGACACCTGACCCAAACTG